>PVNU02001144.1:0-116455 GCA_003013855.2 Liriodendron chinense | reverse complement strand
AGAATACCCCTCCTCCAACTGACGTTGAGGTAACAGATATTCTTAGATCATTAGCTCTTAGGGAGTTCTACTAAACTATACATATTCCCAAACTCTACGACTCAGTTAACTCTCAACCAAAAAGCTACTGTTGAAAGAAACGATTTATAGACCGACTTGCCACTGTATAAGTTGCTGACGTAAACCGAGCTTGGAGGACAAAGACATTGAGACCTATAAGGACTGAACACTGTACTGCGTATAACACAGTGTTGTCCTCCTAAATGAAGGAGTTTGCAGCGGAGAGTAGAGTAAAACAACCACACCGAAACGAACTTTTAGTCTTCCTTCCCAATTCTGGTATAACGTCAGTTTACAAATACTCACCATTGCAGGGCTTGTGTTAAAAGTATAAGCCTATAACGGGGGGTCCATAAACGCTAAATCTATCGGAAAGAAGAAGTAGAAAACCAAAACCTGTCTAGACCCGACTAGTAAAGAAGAACTTATTAACCGCAGCGTAGATTACAAAACCATCGACGTTTTTCAAGAAGTTAATTATCAGTAGTAGGGGGTAGGTAAGAAGTAGTTTATCGGGTGCTAGTGGGAAAAGGAGTACAGCTGGACAAACCAACTCGAAAGCGGTAGAGCTGTAAGCGCAAGTTAAGAAAGAAAAATTCTCAACAAAGCTTACTGAAGTATTGGTGTAGCTGATACAACTGGCATCGAGGAAGCAGAAGCTAGTCGCTAAATAAGTGTTTTGAAAAGTCTCATTGAAGTAATACGTTCAACAGCGGTAAAAATCGTCGAACTACCGCGACGGTAGCAACTAAAACACTGGCTGCGCAGTAAGAAAGTTCATGTGGTCCTTTAAAAGCTACGGAATGAGAGAAGGTAAGAAACTAGACATGGTGACCAAACTGGTAAGACCAAATAGATAGCCGGTAACGGAGCCGATCATACTGGCAGTATCAGTAAACAGGTAACCAGTAGTAAGACAAATGCGAAGCATATTTGTACAAGTATTCGTCCGAATCTGTCGGAGGAACGTGTTACCTGTGTAAAAACATTCAGTATTGTAAGTACGCCGGATGGAGATCCAGCGGTGGAGCTGGTGAGTCTAAATGAATGACGGCAGCTCAACACTAAGGTAGGAGTCACTAAAGTCCACCGAATGGAGATCCAGCGGTGGAGCTGGAGACTCAAACGCATAACAACACTAAGGTAAGAAGCGCTTCAAAGAGCCCCAAAAAGGAGTAAGTGTAGATGAAAGCAGTACCGGCTAACTAAGAAGCTTCTAGCCAGCATTAGCACAAACGAAGGTCACGACCACCCTTTCCTAGCATAGCTAGTTGTAATGAAGGAGGAAAAAGTCTTTAAAGTTTCTGGAAATACTCACAACAGAACCTACTACAAGGACTTTTATTGTGTAACCAATCACCACACTAAAACTCAAGGTACGATAAACGTTATACATCGGAAAAAATTAAGAAGACGACAACCGTGAGATACTAATTACCTCTGAATTACTTAAAGGGATAGTTTTAAAATTTATAAAGTAGCCGGGCCCGCTACAGTTTCTTTTACAAATGATCCGAACACCACGTCGACTACAGTACCAAAGCCAAATTAGTCCCGTTTGTATTGGTCTCCGAAGAATCGATACTAAAGTAGTCATTATTGATGAAGTATTAACCCTAGTATTATCATACAGGGCTAACACGTAAAAAAACAAACTTATGAAGAACGTTTTCAAGAATGATGGATCTCTGAAAAGCTCAATCTAGTACGTTCAGATATTTAAGTCATGGCTATTTAAAGAAAGCCTAAAATTTAGATTGGGTAGAACTCGTTCAACATGTTTGAGACTAAGTCCACAATGATAGAATGTGAACGAGAAGCGGGAAATTTAGCCCGCTACATTGAAAGTGAACTAAGAGGCCCATTAACCGCTTCAGAGCGGTTTAGACGGTACCAGTAAAGGGATAGAGACCTTTCTTAACACGTACCTTAAAGAGAAGGTATAGAACGGTGCATACTTAGTTCAAACTGTTATTTAATCTTATGGTACACTTACGACGTCGATAGTCACTTACTGGTTTGTTAACGTTGAATATTATGAGCAATAATCGCTCAAGGGGTGTAACGTATCACTTAGCTGGCTGTACGAGTTATCGACTAACAACCCGTAGCGGACTCTTATTACGTTTCAGACCTACTATTAAGGATCCATTGCCTACAACAGCCAGCTGGGTGAGATCTATTCCAAATACCATGTAACCCTACCATAAAGTAGGATTTTGGACAGGTCGATGAAGAACCTGATTGATTTGTTATACCAGAACCAGTTAGGTAACCCCAAGCCTCCGTTCATCGCCGAGTCCCTAAGGCGCCAACACGGGAAGGACTTTGTCACCTAAGGATCCCATAACAACTTTACCAACGGGTTGTCCTTAAGGTACCAAAGATTAAAGTCCACACTTTAAAGCGCGAAGTCTAGCAAATTTTAGTATCCAGCCGGGTTGCAATGCGTAAAGACCCTAACCTATTTAGCCCTGCTGAGTACCACCAGGAACTACACCAACACGGTATAATAACTGGTTCGAGGGTAGCAATACGTCTTCACCATGCCAACAGGAGAGAGAGTATTATAAGTAGTAAGCCACGTATCGGAGTCAGACTACCCGTTAGTAGGTAAGTTCGATGAGCAAACGTGTGCCTCTACGAGCCGGACTTGTAAGTAGTACAGACGGACTCAAAAAGGAACAAGAACTTAAACGACGTATCAGTGAGCATGAAGAGATTCCAGCGAGTACTGGAGTAGATCACCTCACCGGATTCTCAACTGAAATACTGAACCACTTAGCCCAAACGGCCCAATATAAGTATAACCTTAATCCCTAACCCTGAGGGAGATTAAGTTCCACACCGTCAACTTATAATCATGGGAGATCAAGATAGGATTGTTAAGCTAATGAGAACGAGTATTTAGAAATATAACATATTTATCATTGTGCCGCAGGGTGGCCCACACGGTTTTTTTACAACGGCTCAATAAGCAGTCGGTACGTACACTACACACGCCCTCACGGTTTTGGCTAAAAGCGCCGAGCTAAGGTTAACTTGTTGCTACTGGGACTCGCGATCCTTCCGTCTATTCCACACTAGCTAGCATATACTAGCTCTAGACATCTTTAGCCAGCGGGTTGACCGGTAAACGAGTTCAACGAAACATTTTTACTAGTCCGCTACAAATCTGCTACCCAAGCAGGAAGTTTTTCACCCAACGTTAAAATGGGAAGGCTCGCTTTCCTAAAGAGAGCCGCAATGAAATTTTACCACTTTTTTCTTCTTAATTGTTAGCTGGCACACCCGCTAAAAACGGAAAATTATAGTAGTTATTCTCTATATTTTACTTTGAAAGACTAATACTTTGAATGACGATATCTTACATTAAAGTCTCTAATACGATGGCTTTAATTTGTTACGCTAAATACGATTCCTTTCATTATTCTCGACTATGCGATTCCTTGCATTTATTGGTTCTGCTTCTTGGACCCATTTGAATAACTCGCTATTATATTAGAATTGAACTATCTACGGTCTTATGAATGAGATTCTTTATGTTTTATGAACTTTACATTTGTACCTAGCTAATGTGATACTTTACATTTCCTAAACCATTAAACCTTTCTATCTAACTAAATCAACCACGACCTGGGAAAATGACAGTAGAAGAATAACGAAAATATTGAAATTAACGAGTAGGTCTATGAAGATAACGATTGGTAGGTGAAACTGGTGAGCGGGTGATAAGGAGAAGATCTAAAGAGAAAGGGTTATTGGTAAACGACTGGACCGGTGCAAGCGAGTGAGGGAAGTCATAGCACCGTAAAGTCTGGTTACGGTTGACATATTAAAGTACGTGGAATACCGATAAATGAACGCACGAAGGGAGACTAACCGGGAAACGGAACAACGGTTTTAATCCCATATGTTATCCTATACGAAAAAAAAAAAAACCATATTATAGGATTTTACTAGGTGCTTACCTACCTACCGTACCTATGTATTATGTATATAATTCCACCCTCAGTAATATTGGATTGTTATTGCCGGTATGGCAGGTGGTGTTGAAAAAGTAAATCTCGATGAGATCATTCCCAGGCAAACCTACCTTCATTTACATACATTTACCACCTTAACCTTCATTTACCTCCATTTATCATAAACTCCACACAAACCTACCTTCATTAACCTCATTTACTTTACTTTACTCTTATTTACACGTACATTTACTTTAGGAGAGATGCTCTCTCCTATACCTTCATTTACGTCCACTTTACGGGAAAACTCGAGGGTATCTCACAACGTGAACATTTGTTTCCACGGTGATACGTGTACAGGCGGTATGTGTACCGTGTAATTAATACGAGGGCTGTTAGATTTATAACCGATGTAGTGATTTTAGTGTGGTTTTTTAGTAGGTTTGGTAGATTTTCTACTGGTAGATTTACCTGTCAATTTTTACAAGCGTTCAACGAACACACACTAAGAATTCAAACACCGGATGGTTCCGAGTTTTATAGGAGTAAAAAACGACACCATATGTAAAGTTATCCGAATAATGTTAGTAAGATAATTTATAGTGTATACATGTGATTCAACCCTATAATTTTGACTAAAGTCTATAGTGTACATAAGTACACTTATATAACTTTAAAAGTTTACGTAAGTTTAACGAGGGTAAATGAGAGTAGGTTTACTTTATAAAACTAAAATTTACCTAAAGTAAATGAGGGTAGGTTTGTGTTGATACGTTTCGGCAAATGAGGGTTAAGTAAATAGAGGTTCAGGTAAAGGGTAAATGAAAGTAAATATTCGAGGGTTTGCTCGGGATTCCGAAAAACCAGGATCGAAAACAAAATTTGTTTGAATGCAAATTTTAATGAAAAAGTTCTAACTTTTTCAATAATCAAACCATTTTGTAAATTTATTCTCGAAAAAAAAAAGTTTCAATCAACTACAGTAAAAAATTCTAATGTTCTTAAGGTAATATTCTCATTAGATCTACTAACAAAACTATCTAGAATGGTATGATGTCTACAAATACACGATTTACCGTTTTCTATCCTACCAATGTATGTTAGAAGTACAAAATTCTGTAAACCCGGTAGATAACACAGCCTATAACCTACACTTAATAGGTATTATACCTCGGGTGGAAACTACACCTGGTAAGTATTAATCCCCGGGTGGAACTACATACAGTAGGTAGTACACCCCGGTGATAGTTACGATTAACAGGAAATACACTCCGGGGAGTTACAGGTAATGGATAATGTACTTCAGGTGTAAACTACACAGGTATCACACCCGGGATGGAAACTTCACGTAACAGGTAGTACACTCCGGGTGAAAACTATAGGTGGCATGTAGTACACCCCGCGTGGAAGATACATCTAGTAGGTAGTACACCGGGTGAAATCTATACCCTGGTAGGTAATCTGGAACCTACAGCTGGTAGGCAATCCACCCCTGATGAACTACACCTGGTAGGTAACACTCCCCGGTGTGAAACTACACAATACACTTCGGGTGAGGCAGGTAATTCACCCCGGTGGAACTACACCTGGTAAGTAACATACTATACCCAGAAAGTAGTACACCCGCGTGGAAACTACAGTTGACTGGTAGTACACCCGGATGGAAGTTGCTGGTAATCGGTAATACACCCAGGGTGGAAACCACACCTGACGGGTAGTTTACCCCGGGCGAACTATACCTACAAAACAGTACAACCCGGTGTGAAACTACACCCGGTAGGTAGTAAACCCCGGGTGGAAACTACATTTGGCAAGTAATACACCAGGGTGGAACTACACCTGGTATGTAGTACACCCCGGAGTGGAAGTTATACCCAGCAAGTAGTACACCCCCGGATGAAAACTACTGGTGGTAGGTAGTACACCTAGGATGGAAATAACACCTGGTAGATAGTACACCCCGGGTGAGGTGTAAAACTAGAGCTCGGTAGGTAGTACACTCTAGGTGGAAATTACAGGTGGTAGGTAGTACATACATTGCTGGGCTCTAAAAGCTGAGAACACATATTGTACTGCCGGCTTAAGGGTTCATTAAATACCTTATTGATTAAACAGTTTATTATTTATATCATAAGTTCGTGTTACCGCCTTTGTTAATAGTAGAATAAGATAGTAGTTTGAATGATGCAGCAATAGTAGTTACAAATTTATTCCCTTGGTTGGTTATAGGTATGACTAATTAATTTTATGTTTTGGTGCAGAATAGAACTTCTGAATAATGTTAAAGTATTTACATAGTTGATGAGTTTTCTTTATAAATTATTTACTTTTGTAGTTGATTCAAATAGATTGTAGCAATAGGCAGTACACTAGCATGCTTGGTAGCTTGAGAAAAGGAATTTTTAGCCCAAGTTATGGACCTAGAAGTGGACGTAGTAGATTTAACACAAACTTTATCGCAATTTGCGATAGTATCACCCCTTATAAAGGAGGTTCTGATAGTTCTTATTGTTACATATTTGAGTCTCATTGCGTTGTGTTATTATAGAAATAAGTTTGTTTTGTTAGTTTATTTTTAGAAACAATTACGCTACGTACCTTACGTACGAGATCGATTCCGTGGGATCGATCTTAGTGTTATGTACTTCACCCTCTGAGGGACAATGCTGAAGTACGATCGGTGATCAGTGGTCTCCAAGAACCCTGCGTGTTCGGGTATCAAAACGGGCTGGTGCACTCTTTGCCCTGCGAGTATCGGGTTTAGATGTGCACTGTCACATGCCCTCTTCATCCTGCGAGATCGGATAAGAGTTAAGGCATGTGGGTGTACCTCGGTTCACTTACGTACTGGAATCAAAGTGGAAATAAATTCACAAAAGCGTATGTTGGCTAAATTTATTTTGAGTTACCAGTGATACCCCTCAGCGTTCGTTGGGTCGTATCCGGCTGTCGTGCTCTAATCACAGGTATCGTGGTTGAGGCCGAGTACTCTTAAACACATGGTAATCACGGGTGAGTAACAGGGCAAAATACTAAAGTAGTACAGGGTTTTTCGGTTACAACATGTAGTACTGGTTTAAGTAATTTTATGGGTACATGACATTTACCTAGTTTAGTTCGTAGTACATGTGCATTCCTAGGTAATTGTTTGTTAGTGAAGTAAGAGAGAGTCAATTCAGTTCTATATAAGAAGGTAGTACTTGTGGAGAGTGCCCAAGGTAGAGAGATGTAGCTTATTAAAATGGTTGAATCCCTGTTTCTCATATGTATTACCCTACAGATATACTACTAGAATATGTGTATAAAGTATAGTGTTATATTTTTAGTTAGAATGAACATTATGTACCTGATTCTTTTATTCCCGTATCTAAAGTTTTTTTATTGTGTTTATGTGTACGAAGAATCATTTTTTAGATTTGTTCCTTAGTGTAGTGGTATGTTACTATAAGTAATGTTTAGAGTGTAGTTTGAAGTACAATATACCTATTCGTTAAGTTTTGTTTTATTGAAGTGTACGGTGTTTTCTTTGAATACTATTAATATTATAATAATTACTTTCCGAACTTCCTTTTAGGAGTGGAACACTACCTGAATCTTCTTCTCCCAACATCTTCTAGAATCAGCGACCTTTTTATACTCTTTCTTGAGAGAAGAGAAGAGAGAGAGAGAGAGAGAGAGAGAGAGAGAGAAGAGATCCCGTACCTCCGATCCCAATCCTCTTCCTAAACCTCCATCCCTACACGTGCGCTCCAGAACACATTATTGAAGAACTCCACCCAAAGAGTTTAGAGTTATAAGCCTACTAGATACTAGTTAAGATTAGACAAGTAGAATAATTCGAGCTTCTCATCTCAGTCTTATGCATTTAAAGAATTACTAGGTGTAAGATCTAACTGGCTAGGAACTTTTACCGGGCTGCCCACGATTTTACCCGATCTAGAGTTAATTGCCAGATGTGAACTATTAGTCCCGGGTTTAAAACCTTTTTATACATCAGTACTATCCGTTTGTTAACATGTTTTAAATCATCAACTAACTACCACTCTTTACGGATCTAGACTTTAAGGTTGAAAACCGCCTTTTCCTTCCCCGACCGAAACACCAAGTTGCCACATCCTAATATTTAGCCCCAGGTTTAAAATACATGAGCATCAGTATACTCATATTATTTACCAGGTTTAAACTCTTCGCTAACTACCACTCTTCACCCATTTAACTTTCCAAGTCTAAATTTTTCTCAACCATTGAGCAATTAAATATCTTGCCCTATTGAAGCGCGTATTCTTTCTACGAATAGTTCCACCCCGTGAGTTTAGTATGATAACCAGGTACTATTTCTGCTAGGTTCAGTGTCATATGAAGAGAAATATTCGACTACGACTAACCATCTACTTTCCTCACTCGATGGACATGAAAATCACGGGTTAAGGGGCTGATTTGACAATCGGACCGCTTCTACTATGATTTAAGGGCTGAAATTTGATGTGTATGGTTAATATGTGTCCAAAAGCTTAATTCTAGGGTTTTGCGTGAAAGTGATCGTCAGAAACTATAATACTTAAAATGGCATCTTAACTTAAGTTTAACTAATGGCATTTTCGTAATTATCTAAAAAGTATGTGATTTTTGAAATCTGATCTTTCTACGATGTTTATGGGATCATTCTAAGCAACTTTTGTAAAGGTCTCCTATCAGATCTCCTACGGATGTCCGCTATTCACAAATTAACGGTAAATATACGATAATTAATAAAAAAATATATTAAAAATGAATTTTCAAAAAATTTCAATAAATCTCGAAAATCTGGGGCGTTACAATGTAGGTCCCCCCTTTATTGTGAACCGTCCATCTTGTGGGCCCAACTTTCAATATGGGTCATTTATCATGTGGGCCCACCTTTAATATAAAACCTTCCATTATGTGGTCCTATATTTAATGTCCTCCATCCATCATCTGAGTCTCACCTTTGATGTGGACTGTCCATTAGGTAGGGCCTACTTGATATGGATCATCCATCATGTGGGGCCACACTTTGATGTGGGCCATCCGCATGTGGGACTCACCTTTGATTTGACCATGCATCATGTGGGCCCACCTTTGACGTGGATCATTCATCATGTAGGCCTACCTCAGATACATTGTAAAGAGAAGAGAAGAGGGCAAGATGGGAATTACTTAAAAAGTTCAAGGACAAATTTGTCTATAATGAGAGAAAAATGCCTACCGCTTAAGCAATTAATCTCTTTTCAAAAAGTAACGCCAACCCAACTTATGAAATCCGAGCTTATTTGCTATTTATTAAACAAGAAAGCTTCCTAAGGAGTTGTTTGGATGCCAGTGAAATCATTAAGTGGTAATCCCAATTATAGGTAATCTGATTACATAGGGTGTTTGGGTGGATGCATTTGCTTACAAATAGATTGCAGGCTATAATTCGATTACAACTTTTAACTGTAATCTGAAACATGACAAAAGGCCATGTTCAGATTACAGGTAGAGAGATTTCAGGTAACGACTCTAATTTTTGAAAATTTCAATATGAGGAGAGTTGTAGATCTTCCAACGGCTATGCAAGGAACCCAAATGAAAAAAAATAAAACAGAAAAAAGGGAGAAGAACGTACGTTTCTCCTGTGAGTATCTGGACCTTAATGTTCTCTCTCTCTCTCTTTCTCTGTCTCTCTCTCTCTCTCTCTCTCTCTCTCTCTGGTTATTGCTGCTAGGGTTGGAAACCTGAATGCAAGAAACCCCTCAAGCAGTTGGGCCAGGATTGGGTACTACTCCCACCAGGACCTAGTTCGAGATGGAAGGTCTGATACGGTCTGATACGGGACTCTATGGGCCCATTATAATGTATGTGTTTTATCCATGCCCAATTTCGAGCATGAGCCCAAATGTTGGCCCTTCATCGATTTCTATGTGACCTTATGAACAGGTTGGATGGCAAATAAGAATTACGATGGGCCCTAAAAAGGTTTCAACGATAGGTTTCATTGTCACCACCGCTTCATGTGGTGTGGTCTACTTTAGCTTTTTAATTGCCTCCTTTTTAGGCTCATGCCCCAAAATGATCTTTCAAAATGGATGGACGGCTTGGATAAAACACATATATCAAGGTGGGCCCCACAGAGACCCTTTTGATGACCATCAATGGAAAGATTTTGATCCAGTGATTTTAACCGTCGATTGGATGGTCCATGGCCAATAAATAGATGAACATTGTAGCTTGAGTATATGAGGGTCATGTATATCCAACAGATATGATTTTAATCAAATTTTTTTAATCATTCCTTTGATGGCCATCAATTAAAAGGTTTGGATCCGATGATCCTAATTGTCAATTGAGTGGCCCGTAGCCAATAAATAGATGAACATTATATACTGATTTATACACGGGCCATGTTTATTTATATTACTTGAGACACATTTCAATCCATTAGTTGCTATTATTTTCTAGTTAATTGTTTATATTTAATAGTTTCTCATCATAATAAGCAATTTGAATTAGTGGGCCCACTTTTGTGGCCCACCAAATGATTGGTTGCTGTAAGGATAGGTCACAAGCTTAGTTGAGTTGGATTTATTCCAATGATCCACCTTAAATGAAGACTTTATATGTAATTTGATATTTTTTAAAGAATTTACCACTCAAAAACTCTGTCGTGCATGAATACCCAATTACAATCTTATAAACTGATTACAAGTCATCAAATACAAACAACTATTTACATGCAATCAAATTACAACTTAAAGACAAACAAAACCGGTTGTAAACACATTACACTTGTAATTGGATTACCTGTAATTGGATTACAACTTAATGATTTTATAGGCATCCAAATGACCCCTAATAATTTATAAAGACCTCTATCAAACATTTTAGAAGATTTTTTTTTTTTTTTAAAGAAATAAGCCAATAAACTCTTATTGGTAGAGATGCCAAACGGCGCTTAAGTGCAGATGCGGGTACAGCGAAGACAAATAACTGAAATGACAAAACTGCTCTTGCCTGCTGGAAACGTGAACGGCTGGTCAGTGATCCATGACAATGATGTAATGGTGCCATGTTGGTGGCCCATGCAGCAAAAATCCCCCAGATCAAACGGTCCTATTTTTACATTTATTTGCTTTTTACTAAACGAATGCGGGAACGTCGCAATTTTTCTTTCATACATATGAAGTTTTAGGAATTCTCATGTGAGATTTTTGGTGGATGGATAATTAACAGTGGATCCTTAATATCAATGGCTTGGATCACGGAATAACGAAACTTGTATCTACAAATAAAAACCCAAGTGGAGATCCATGCCGTTAATCAGGTATACCAGACTTCGTTTGTTCAAGGGCCAGTCATCATGCGTGCCGCCTTTCACCATCTGGTCACACATGCAACATTGGATGTAGAAAGATTGGTGGCTCGATTCTTTTAGCACATGTAGGAAGAATAGATAGTGAGATCCCACTCCCCATGAAGCCATAACATTTCTCTTATATGCCAAATGCACAGTGTCCATGTTTTAACAGGTGGGCCCATGATTAGGTTAAATTGGTGACATCCATTGAAGATAGACCATGCCCTAGAAATTTTTCCAATGGAAGATCCTAATCCCTCAATGAGTGGTGTGAATAAACAGTTTAAGGGTCGTGATTCAATGAGGCCCCCTCATGAGAGAGGGCATGCAGATAACGTGTTAGAGATCTAGACCGATGGCCCAGGTGACAGGTGATAGGCCTGGCCCGCTTCAGGTTAACTTGGGCTTTTAGGCCTGAGCTCAGCCCGGCCCAGCCGATTTTGTGTTCAAGTGTATTTTTGACATATATCATGCATGATGGATCCCGTACCCAGGCTTAGCAGGTTGGGTCTTCCCGGTCCAAGTCAATTTCTTGAAGATCCAGATCCAGACCCAAACTCAACCGGGCTCAGAGATAGGTCACTGACTCCATTAGCCAGTTTGTGGTGTCGGACGCAAACGCAACCATTGACAGCCCTAGTAATGGCTAACCCTCTCTTTCTCTCTCCAATTAGATCAATCTCATAATATGGTAATCCCCACCGTTCAAAGAAGTAAAATCTCATATATAAATAAAAAATTAAAATAAAACAAGCAGAAATTCTTCTATTTGAATGAGCTTTCCTATAATGACAAGTGTACAAGTCGCTCATGTACACGCCGGCCAACACATTTGCCAGCTGGCGTTCTTGCACGAAAATAAATCTGTTCCATACATCAGGTGGGCCAAGATTCATGAGCAGTTCATCATCGTCATCAGCAAAGCCTTATCCCAAGTGGGGGTGTCAATGGGCCGAGCCTGGGGTAGGTCTCGTCCCAGATTTTGCACTATATCGGGCTGGTTCTGTGTAAAATTCTGATTTATCTGGCCCGAGCCCAGCCCATTGACACCCATAATCCCAAGTGATAATTTTAGAAGTAGTTGGATGGAATCAGATATCTTGATCTCAAATACATAATTAGTTCTTGTTAATGGTGATTATAAATTGGAGATGGAGATTTCCGATAGATAATTACTATTAACTAAAATAAGATGACATATTTTTAGGTGTCTACCAAATAATAGGAAGGTTGCGTTTGGATGCAAAGTGAATCAAGTTGTTAACAGTAGTCAGTTTAATCAAGAGGAAATGACAAAAAATATTGGAATCCGGATCCTATGCTCTAATCGAGCAGAGAACCTCCTCTGCTGCCTCTCTGATTGGACCAGCTCTCTGAGAGGTGAAAAACAGAATTTCTCTGCACAGTAAGAACAAGGATCCGAATTCAAAATATTGATGCATCCTACCATTGATAACAGGGGCCCACATGCTTAGTGGTTTAATGACCGGGACGTATTCATTTTTGGACTCTATGCTATAATGAGCCCCACTAAGAAACTTAGGCTGAATGGATGACCGTGAGCTGATCCCTATCTGTAGATGAATTTAGAACAATAATGAAAAGAAAATTTTTAATGGCTCACGTTCAATCCTAGAAACCAAGACTAAAATTTAAGATCATCAATGGGATAATAGCTTATTTATATATGGCCATGATAGTAATATGGACTGTTCACATCATCAGACTATCTCAGCATGATTATGGGACAATGACTTATTTATGGTTGTGATGGTAATATGAATGGTCCGAATATCTCAGCATGATTATGGGATAATGACTTATTTATGGTTGTGATGGTAATATAGATGGTTCACATCATCAAATTATGGGATAATAGTTTATTTATGGTTGTGATGGTAATACGGATTATTCACGTCATCATACTATCTTAGCATGTGAGCCCCAGCGGCTGGTGACACATGCTGGTGTTGGGCTTGGACGCCTCAACTCTTCACGCATGAAGACCTCCGACCGGCCGGCCGGCCAGTTGGTCACGCTGGACACCAAAGCAGCGTTGCTGCTGTGACAAAATTTGCCCATCCGACCGGCCGGTAGGGGTGTCTGACCGGTCGGACGACCGGTCGGCAGTCTCTTACTGCAATTCTGTTTCTTGCGCGGTTTGCACGCAAGAGGTTTCTAAATCCGTTTTTCTTTCCTATTAAAGGGGGTGTTACGAGTTTAGAGGTTACCATGGTTGCAAAGGGGATTGAGGGAGCTTCTAGGTGAGAGAAAGAGCTTCGAGAAGAGGGTTTTCTTCTTGGGTAAGCTTGGGATTTCTCTTGTGGGCTTCGGTTTTGGGTCTTAGGTTCCATCTCTTGTAACTTCTGATATTATAGTGGATTGTCGTCGCTTTGTGTCGTGGTTTTTTACTCGTGAGGGGTTTTTCCACGTTAAATTCGGATTGTCTATGTGTGGGTGTTTGCATGCATTGTGATTGCATTGTGTGGCTTGTTTGATTGAATTTGTTGCTTGTGTTCGGCTTTGCTTCCGCTTCCGCTTCTGCTGCCGGCCCTCTTTTCCCAACAACTGGTATCAGAGATATCGTTGGGGTGTAGAAGAAATTCGAATCTGAGACAAGAGCATGGCATTAGGCATGAGATTCGACACAGAGAAGTATTTGGGGAAAAATAACTTTGAGCTTTGGAAGGTGAAGATGAAAGGCCTTCTAGTTCAGCAAGGATTGCAAGTTGCGCTCCTTGGAGAGCGACCAGAAGCTATGAAAGAAGAAGAGTGGAAGAAGATCGATGAAAAGGCCAATGTCTCATCCAGTTGTGCCTGGCAGATGAGGTCCTGTATAACGTCATGAAAGAAAAAACTGCGACTAAAACATGAGCGAAGTTAGAGAATATCTATGCGAAGAAATCTCTTGAAAATCGCATATACTTGAAGCTTCAGTTGTACAACTTGAGGATGACGGAGGGGGGCGATGTTGAGAGTCACATTAGCAATTTCAATAGGCTTATTTGCAAGTTGATGGATGTAGATGAGCCGATGAAGGACGAGGATCAAGCGTTTATCCTGTTGAATTCTCTTCCAGATTCATATGAGTCACTCAAGGACTCTTTGTGCGCATGTAGGGAGACTATTGGCGTAGAAACCATTATCTCAGCCCTTCAGGCAAAGGCGATGAGAAGGAAAAGCGGCGGCGTGGGTCCCTCTACTGATGAGGCATTGGTTATGAGTGGGAGGAATTCTGAGCGGGGCGGAGGATCTCCTCCATCGAGATCTAAATCAAAAGGTAAGTGGAGGCACAAGGTGAGATGCTGGAATTGTGGGGAAGAAGGACATGTGAAAATGGATTGTTCGAATCCTGAGAAAAGGCAAGAGAGATCTGGAGGTTCTTCTAGGGAAGGAACCAATACCGTAGAGAACTGTGGTGACGGTTGTGATGTTTTGACTGTATCTGGTATATAGCCTCTTGGTGGAGAGTGGCTCTTGGATTCAGGGGCATCATTTCATGTGTGTCCTTATCGAAGCTCATTCATGTCATACAAGGAGTATGATGGTGGATCGGTGTTTATGGGCGATGGCTACGCTCGCAATGTGGTAGGGATTGGTTCGGTGCGCATTAGGATGTTCGATGGAGTCGAACGGATCCTTGAAAGTGTGAAGCATGTCCTTGAGATGAAGAGGAATGTGATATCCCTTGATGCACTCGAGGCGAAAGGGTGCAGGTTCATCGGCTGCGATCGATATTGTAAAGTAGTGAAGGGAGCACGCGTAATGATCAAGGCACGGAGGTGCAATAATCTTTACAAGGTGATTGGGAGCACAATTCATGGTGGAGTTGTGGGATCGACAGCGGGATCCACGGTTGCTCAAGTGTGGCAAGAGAAAAAGGGCCACATGGGAAGAGCAACAAGGCGTGTGAAGATGCAAGGATAGAGTCGATGGGGCATGAGAAGCGACGGGACTATAATGATGACGAAGTAAAGGTGAAGATGGTGCGTGGCGAGGAGTTGCATGAAAAATTGAGTCGTGGTGGAGTTTGTTGGGCTTGGACGCCTCAACTCTTCACGCATGAAGACCTCCGACCGGCCAGCCGGTCGGCCAGTCGGTCATGCTGGACACCAAAGCAGCGTTGCTGCTGTGACAAAATTTGCCCATCCGACCGGCCGGTAGGGGTGTCCGACCGGTCGGACGACCGATCGGCAGTCTCCTACTGCAATTCTGTTTCTTGCGCGGTTTGCGCGCAAGAGGTTTCTAAATCCGTTTTTCTTTCCTATTAAAGGGGTATTACGAGTTTAGAGGTTACCATGGTTGCAAAGGGGATTGAGGGAGCTTCTAGGTGAGAGAAAGAGCTTGGAGAAGAGGGTTTTCTTCTTGGGTAAGCTTGGGATTTCTCTTGTGGTTTTGGGTCTTGGGTCTTGGGTTCCATCTCTTGTAACTTCTGATATTATAGTGGATTGTTATCGCTTTGTGCCGTGGTTTTTTTACTCGTGAGGGGTTTTTCCACGTTAAATTCGAATTGTCTATGTGTGGGTATTTGCATGCATTGTGATTGCATTGTGTGGCTTGTTTGATTGAGTTTGTTGCTTGTGTTCGGCTTTGCTTCCGCTGCCGGCCCTCCTATCCCAACAGCTGGATCCTATGTTGCAACAGGAAAAAAGGAACTCAATAATTGCTTGTTTGGATACCACTTAATAAGTCACTTTTTAACTATAGTTAATAAGCTACTTTTTTAACTTAAGTCAATTTAGTTAGCATTGTTGTAAAAGTAGCTTATGTGATAGAAGTTACTTTATCTCCAAAGTTCATTTTTCTTGCTTTTCAACTTTTGACTTTTCTCCTCCTCTCTCTCTATGTGATGGATGGTCCACATCAAAGGTGGACCCCACACAGTGGATGGTCCACATCAAAAGTGATGACCCAAATGTAAGGTTGAAGAGTCACCACCAATCTTCACACAATGGAAAACCAACATTAGGAGCGGATTAGCTATTACCAGGGTAACAACTTTGTGGGTGTTACCCTAACTATGTGGGGCCCACCTTGATGTATTTATTATATATCCACTCCATCCATCCGTTTTTCCGTCTCATTTTAGGATGCAATCCCAAACCTTAAGAAGATACAAACCTCAAGGTGATCCATACCACTAGAAACAGTGATGAATGACCATTAAAATGTTTTTATAGGCCACAAAAGTTTTGGATCAAGACGATATTTGTATTTCTCTTCATCTAGATCTTCTTGATATTATCGACAGGTTGGATTTAAAATAAACATTATGAAAACCGTTCGATGGGCTCTTTGGAATAATGATGAGGCACTCAAAAACCACTCTCTTGTGGTGTGGTCCACATAAGATTTGGATCTGCATAATGTTTGGGGACCCATCCTAAAATTGGCTGGAGAAATGGATGGACAAGATATACAAAACTCATCAAGGTGGGCCCCATGCATGGTAAACACCCACTAAGCTGTTAACACCTAATCCGCTCCCCACTAAGTCTAGCACATAACTGGTCTAGTCTAAAGATTATGTATCTGCATATGAATATTCTTTCTAGCAAGAGTTTCTGGAGTGACTTCTTAGGAAGCGGATTAGCTGGTGTACCATACACTATGTGGCGTCCAAAGATGAGGGCTCCTCTAGCCCCAAATTTACGAACAGTTGAAAGAAGATCAAAGCTATGTGGGCCCCACAATGATGTATTTATTGTATCCACATCGTCCATCTATTTGGCGAGATCATTTTAGAGCTTGAGCCCAAAAAATGATTCATATTCAACGCTCAAGGGGACCATATCACAAATAGCAGTGGGAACAATGATTCCCACCATTAAAACATTCATAAGACCCATTATAATATTTTTTTTCCATCCAATCCATTCATAAGGTCACACAAACCTGGATGAAGAGAAAAAACAAATATCAGATTGATCCAAAACTTCTATGACCCCTAAGAAGGTTTCAATGGTAGACGTCCAATCTCCCATTTCCTTCTACAATGTGGTCCAGTTGATCTTTGGATCTATCTTATTTTGGGCTCAAGCCTTACAAAGATCTCGCCAAATGGACACACAGTTTGGATATAACATGTACCTCATGATGGGTCCCACAAGACTTGGTGACATCAACACACCAACGAGGTCATTGGTGTGCGGTACACCAGCCAAGCAGCTTCCCATTTCTTGACCAGTGACATGTGAGGTCATGGTTGGTGATCCAGATTGTTGATTGATCATCCCCTTTCGGATATTCCAACCTATACAAGTTTCCATCCATTGTCCATTCACGTGATGGATTGTCACTCAGGCTAGATTTTTAAGGGACAGTCCATCCACGGTTGCAAGCAACAGAACCATGCATGGTCTTGATCACCGAACTAATGCCTACTTGTAAAAATTGAAAGCCCATATAAGCATTACGCATGTCACCCTTAGATGAAATACAACCTGACTGCATCTCGGGGCCAAAACAAGAGGCATTGGAACTCCATTAGCTCATGTAATCCAGAGCTTTGTGAGGCCCAATGTACGTATGAGGTCCATTACATCTATCAGTTTCACCTGTTCACGCTAGGAAATGAGCTCAAAATTAAGGCAAATTTAAATCTCATGTGGACCACACAAGATTTAGATTTTTCAAGGTTGACTTGGTATGTGATTGAACGAGTCACCGCTCAACTGGCCCACACGAGATTTAGATTTTTCAATTATGCTCCATCCACATCTGGGTCAAACAATTGGGATTGTTTGAATTGTCATACAGCTAACCCCATATGTAGGGTTGAAGAGTCACCACCAGTTTTCATACAATGGAAAATGAATTTTCTTTCTAGCACTAGTTTCTAGAGTGATTTTTTTTTTTTTTTTTTTAAATACTTTTCCAATGCAAACGATAAGAGTCTACCTTGATATGTATGACCAATGACATGTGGGTCATGGTTTGGTGATCCAGACGGTTGATTCGATCATCCCCTTTGGATATTCCAACCTTTAGAAGTTTTCCATCCGTTGTCCATTCACGTGATGGATCATCATTCGGGCAAGATTTTTACAGTTCATCCATAATTGCAAGCAACGGAACCATGATCTTGATCACCGATCGAACTAGTGCCCACTTGTAAGCCCATTTTGTATATCACACTTAGATGATATACAACCTAACCAGCCGAACTGGATTTATTATGTACAATTAAATCTTATCTTGTGGCCAAAACAAGGAACGGTATCAGGTTTTCAGTAGCTCATGTAGCCCAAAGCTCTATGGGGCCAATCTACCTGTGAAGTCCATTCCATCTATCAGTTTCACCAGCTCATGCTAGGGCAGAGCCCAAAATTGAGGCAAATCTAAATCTCATGTGAGCCACACAAGATTTAGATTTTTCAAGAGGTGACTTGGGATGTGATGGGAGGAGATCGCTCAACTTCCCTAATGCAAGCACGGAACAGTGCAATTCTTCAATGATGTTACATCGACAGTTGGGTCAGTAATTGGGATTGTTTGAATTGTCATACCACCACATGCACCCCCCATATGTAGGTTTGAAGAGTCACCAGTACCAATTTTCATAGTGGAAAACCAACATTGAGCCTAGCACATAACTGGTCCAGTCTAAAGATTCCACCGAAAGGTTTGAAATATACTCTTGGCGTCTAACAAAATTTGGAAAAGATTCCTAGGATGGCATAACATTAACATATATGCACTTCACGTGGCTTATGTAGAATTCAACAACTCCGTACACATAGTTTGGTAGAATTGGAACAAGTTTCAAATAAAGAAAAAATAAAAATAAAAAGTTAATAAAAAAATTTGTAGGAATTGGTAAAACTATTTACATCCAAACTGTACCACAAGGGAATGAACCATCTAATTGATTGGCATTATTATTATCCCTGATTGTTAAAATCCATATCATATTTGTCAAACAAAAACATTGATCTACTCCTATGAATGTGAAATATACCAAACTAGTTACTTCGCAATTGAAATTGTCAATTCTAAGAAATATCTAAGAAAGATTTTTCGTCATGAGACCAAGATGGCTAGGAAAAAGGGGCCATATCCTATTCCAAGAGGAGGCTGGACAGCTTCGACTCAATAGATGACCTGGTTGAGTCGGTCCAGTGCGGCAGCCCCTAGACACGCACTCTCCCTCTCTCTCTATTCACGGTCTCTCTCTCTCTACCCACGGCCTCTCTCCCTCTCTCTCGTTTTCTCTCTACAAGATTAGATGACTGAGAAGAGGAGACATGCGGCTAGGGAGGTATGAACTAGAGTTTTTAAGTCTGCCGAGCGTTGGGTGATTGCGGAACAAAGTTTGAGTTGGAGGAAGAAACGGATCTGATTTCGGAGTTGGTTTGCACATAGGATTCGTTGAAAGGCTAGGTGGAGTCCACATAAAGTTTTGGGAGAATCTTGGACCGTCATGCAAAGCGATGGGCCCGATCTTGATAAGTCTTCATTTGAACGGTGGTTTGGATTGGATTGCACAAGCGACGGATGACAACAAAACTTTGAATGATTAGGTTTTGGGTGGGGCGCTGTCACGATGGACGGAGTGGATTTGGCAGTGGGGTCCATGATGATGGACGGTGTGGAGCTCACGGACACCAGCAAGTGAGCGCTGGTACAACGCCTGGATCGGTCGGGGAAGAAGAAAAGAAAATTTCTTTACTAGAAATTGTGCAACGCACGTGCACGGCCGAACTTATGCTGTCCTCACAAGTGGGGTCCACTCTAAGTGGATCGGGATACTTTGATCTGTCTAACAGGTCAGAATAGTCATTTTAGCCACTGACAACAAAATTGAGGCAGATCCGAGTTAAGGTGGGCCACTTATAATCTAATTTCTGATTAGGGCATTTGTAGGATGATCGTAGGGATGAAATTTGACGTGTACGGTTAAAATATGTCCAAAAGCTCATATGTGCAGTTTTGCATAAAAGTGATTGTCAGAAACCATGATACTTAAAAACGGTGGTTTAACTTAAGTTTAATGAGTGGCATTTTTGTTATTATCTAAAAACAGTGAGATTTTTGAAATTCAGTCTTTCTACAATGTTTATAGAATCATTTTGAGTAACTTTTGTAAAGGGTCCCCTATCGAATCTCCTACGGATGGTCCGTTGTTTTCAAAACAAGGTAAACGCTCGATATAAAATCAAAATATATATTTTTTTAAAATTCTGAAATAAACTCGAAAATCGGTGGCGTTACATGACTCTACCATATTACAGTTCTTTTGGGTTGATGCATTGTATCATCCAACCCACTTGTTACCCCATTCAATTCCCAAAATGAGTAACTAGTGTATGCAAATCAGCAAAGTGGGTGTAAGTAGTGGCTCTCTTTTCTAATATGATAGTTGGCTTTTTGTTAACATTTCAGGTAAAATAGTGCTGTTGTATTTTTTTAGGGGAGATATGGTTTATATACTATCAGGTCTTTGTTTTTTCATTTCCTCTAGGTATAGGCATGTAAATAGATGTAAGTAATTATTATCATTTACCTCTATTTGACATAAAGTACTTCCTCATAAAAAAAGAAGAAGTTGGAAAGGATCGGCATACATTCATGGGCCCCATTGTAATGTCTGTGGCATATCCACGCCATTCATCCATTTTACCAAAACATTTAAGGGCATGACCCCAAAAATGAGGCAGATTCTATCAAAGCTCAAGCAGTCCACACCATAAGAAATCTTGGTGGTAAAATGTTTTTAACGGTAGTCGTTCAACCCAAAGTCTCGTGTGGCGTGGGTATATGCCTTAAAATCACATCACAAAATGGATGGATGGTGTGGATAAGCCACATGTGCCACAATGAGTCCACATGAAATTCACACCCACAATTTTAGTATACAAAAAGCAATCTGTCATAGCCTTGAAAAAATTACATGGAATTCCATTATAATTAATCATTACTCATTTACATGTATTTACCTTTGGAAAATAAAAAACAAACACCTCTAGGCTTTTTCTACAACACATGTTCACCTATGGATAAAAGTTACTAACATGCAGTGAAAGCTACTAGCTAGCCTAAGAGTAGGTGTTATTGAACTGCTTGTCTGAGGTCTACTGTAATGTAACGGTGTTCAAGAATAAAATATGCATGTACAAGTTGCATTTAGGTACAATTACATGGATAGATTTCTGTATATCTATTAAGATCTCCCACATATCTATCTGTTGGTCTCTTTTATTTTAGGTACAATTACATGGATAGATTTCTATATATCTATTTAGATCTCCCACATATCTATCTGTTGGTCTCTTTATCTATTTAAAAAAGTAAGCTCTAAAATGAAAGCTTTACCAAACCGTCTACTTTCATAATAAAAGCTTATTTTTTAGAATAAGCAAATAAGCTCTTAATTATTAATAGATTTGTCAAACACCCCCTTAGTAAAGTATGATGAACTTATTCAAAATGTAGTCCACACAACTCTAACATAGTTAGGGCTGCACATCGATTCGATAAATTCGATTTTGGATGAAATTGAAATTGAATTGATCTTAAATTTTCGAAATTGAAATTGAAATTGAATTGATCTTAATTTTGAAATTTCGAATTGAAATTGAACTGACCCAATTTTTTTGAAATTGAATTGAGATTGAATTAATGAATTTTTCGATTCAATTCGATTTGATTCTTCACACATTTCAATTTGAAAACTTATAGGTTTTGTAGGTTTGGATTTTATAGTACCTCAAACAATAATATTAGTAGAAATACTTCTGAAAACATATGCATAATAACTAGTCCATACATGAAAATTAGAAAGATCATATTGATCCAAAGCTTTTGAGGCTCAAAAAATATTTTTAATGGTTATTCATCACTCTTTCTCTTGGTATGGTCCACCTGAGATTTGATCTTATTATAATTTTGAATCATGTCCTAAAATGAGACGTAAAATTAGATGGACGTAAAGGATATACAAAAAAATATATCAAGGTAGGCCCCACACGGTAGAGGTAATACCCACTAAGTTATTACTAACGTAACACTTAATTCACTCTTGGACAAACTTCAAATTGTACACTTTTGTCGTATTAAGGAAACTTAGTTGGGCCTACTTTGAATGCATTTGGTTTACCACACTGTCCATTTGTTTTGCCTGCTCATTTTAGCCGTTGAGCCCAAAATTGAAGCATATCCGAAACTTAGGTGGACCATGCCACATGAAATAATAGGAATAATGATTTCCACCGTTGAAACCTTCGTAGGGCCCACAGTGACTTTTGATTGTCATCCAATCTGTTCGTAAAATCAAGTAGACATGTATGAATGAAAAACACAAATATCAGCTTGATTCAAAACTTTTGTGGCCTACAATAATTTTTCAATGGTAGAGGTTCAATTCACAGTTTCCTATGGTGTGTGCCACTATACGCTTCAATTTTGGGCTCAAGCCATAAAATTATCTTTTAAAGTGGATGAACAGAGTGGATAAAATGAATAAATCACCATGGGCCCCACAGAGTTTACTCAGTATGCCAAGCACATTGAGTTACTAAGTACGCAATTCGATTTGTCTTGGACTCTTGGGTGATCGCGGATATGCAGAAGGGTGGTTTCAAAGCTCTGTGGGCCCCACCATAGTGTATGTGTTTTATCTAGGCCCTTCATCCATTTTCCATATGATTTTAAGACATTATCCAAAAAATGAGACATCCAAATCTCAAGTGGAGCACACTGCAAGAAAACATTGGGGGATTGATGATTATTGTCGAAAACTTTCTGGGGCCTTAGAAGTTTGGTATCAAGCTGATATTTGTTTTTTTCCCTTCCTAAAGGTTTATGTGACCTTATCAACAGGTTGGATAGCAAATAAACATTCCAATGTGCCCTAGGAAGAATTTAATGGTGGACATTCAATCTCCATTGTTTAGCTGTGGTGTGGTAATCTGAGATATATATCTTACTAATTTTTGAAATTTTTTCTTAAATTCAAATGTAAAAATGGATGGATGGCATAGATAAAACTCACTATGATGTATTTATTTCATCCATACCGTCCATTAATTTATATATATATTCAATTCAATTTGATCAATTGATTCAATTCGATATGGATCAATTCGATCGATCGAAACTGAAAATTGAATTAAATTGATCTTGGAGAACGATTTGATTCGATTCGATTTGTTCGATTCGATTCAATCGATAAATTGATCATAAATTGAATTGTGTGCAGCCCTAAATATAGTACCTAGTTTCATGGACTTGATTATGAAAGTCCATATCTTCACCTTAAAGAGTTTAATGAGATAATTGCAACCTTGCATTATAATAATATTTTTCAAGACATAGTTAGACTAAAGTTATTTTCTTTCTCTAGTCTCAATGAGAGGCTTATTACAAGTTACATGAAAATAAATCTACTCTACAAAGATAATAAACGTAATCCATCTTCAAGCCACTTTGGTTTCATCATCCGTCATTTGCTGCCACGAGCCTTCGAACACCTCGTCGTAGTGTTCGATTCTCTTACTGGATCTTCACCTGGATTATCTGAGATGTGGTTGGATAGCGTTAAACGCTATCATAGTGGAGAATATCCCTTTAAGACAATCATGATAATAATGACACAGAGTAAACGCAAGTAGGATATTATCATTTAATCAAATCAAAACAATTCCATAAAAAAATCTTGGTTAATGTAATGCATGACATACATGCTCTGGCTAAGGCACCTTGACCAAATGAGACGGGATCACTCCACTCTTCTCACCAGCCACTAGTTGCCAGAGGTTCTAGCTAAGACGGGATCACTCCACTCTTCCCATGCACCAAAACCCAATTAGTGAAACGGGCCCATACACACTTTCACTAGATAGCGAGAGAGAAACGGGTCCATGCACACTTCCTCTAACACTCGAGGGGCTGACCCACCAAGCCGGGTCCAGTGAATGCATGATTAGTTTCACCTTTAATTAAGTCAGTTTAGCATTCAGCTCATTAAATGATGTTCACGACTAATGATCACTCCTTACCTCCAATTAGTTCAAGAGTCTTCATATTCATCAATTTCATACTTCAGTGGATCCATCACAGGTAACAAATCAATAAGGATCCCTTGGCACGTAAACAACAATGTGCACACGGTAGTGCCAAACTTAACATCATGTCATATGCAATCAACAACACATACATGGTAATGCCAATACCTAATTCTCAATGTCGAGGCATATTCATTCAATAAGACACACGGTAATGCCGACTTTCACAATAAGGCATAATCATCCAAAATCTCCACATGGTAATGCCAACGTAACAAGGCCTCACATGGCTTCTTCTCTTTACATCAACGGTTACATCAGTATGGGGCCAAGGAGTTTTCATTAACGTAACATCCATATGCAATATCCCATAGCAAATAATACATCAATCATCATAAGCATGTGACAACGTAAATCGAGCATGGTTTCCATATGAGCATGTACATCATAACAATTCCTTTTCCAACTACTTAAGCATAGTTCATACATCGAAATTGAACAGACACAATAAGGAACATCATACAATCCATATTTACATGGAAAGATTTCAACAAGCACGGTTTCAAGAAGTCACGTAACAAAATCCTAATTTCCAAGCATAAAATCAACATACAATTTAATATTATCGTAGATGGGCTTAAAGGAAATCCTTACCTCATGATAGTGGATGGTTGGAGATGCTACTAAGGCTGCGAAATCAAACTTGGATTCATACCTACATAGTTGAATGGGAAAAATATGAGATTAGAGTGTAGATATGTATGATTTTCATTGCCACAACAAACTAGGGTTAGATCTACACCTAGGGTTAGGGTTTAGATTAGATCAAGGAAACAAAAATCATGGTTGGATGGTCTTACCTCTTCAATGGTGGCTAAACTCGGAATCTCATTCGAGTCAACTCGGCTTGACTCGATTCTTGTTCCTTTCTCTTCTTTCCTTTCTTTTTTTTCTTCTTCTGTCTCCTTTTTGGCCTAGGATGAACCTTCAGCAATAACAAAGGTTAAGAGGCAGCAGCCTCTTCACAGTTCACACGATCTCTCTCTCTCTCTCTCTCTCTCTCTCTCTCTCTCTCTCTCTCTACTCACGGTCTCTCTTCCTTCCCACGGTCTCTCTTTCTCTCTTCTCCACTGTCTCTCTCTGACGTTTCTAAAAAGAGGTAGGAGACGTGCGTCTAGGGCCTTAAAATCTCTTGGACTCGGTTGGCGTTAGGTGGATGCGGAAAGGAGCGAAGAGTTTGAGTTGGAGGAAGAAACGGATCTGATTTCGGGAGTGTTTTGCACATTGGAGTCGTTGAAAGGCTAGATGGGGTCCACATAAAGTTTTGGGAGAAAGATGGGCCGTCCATGCAAGGCGGACTGGAAGATCTTGTTAAATCTTGGTTCGGACAGTGATTTGGAGTGGGTAGTACGAGCGACGGATGACCATAAAACTTTGAATAGCTAGGTTTGGGTGGGGCGCTGTCACGATGGACGGAGTGGATTTGGCATTGGAGTCCACTTTGATGGACGGTGTGGGGTGCACTGGGGTAGAACGGAGTCGTATGCACTGTTCAATATGTGGGCAATACAAAAATAGCCGCTGACAAGAAAAATGAGGCAGATCCGAGTTAAGGTGGGCCACTTATGGACCGATTTCTGATTAGGGCATTTGTAGGATGATCGGAGGGTTGAAATTTGACGTCTACGGCTAAAATATGCCCAAAAGCTCATATATAAAGTTTTGTGTGAAATAGATCGTCAGAAATTATAATACTTAATAATGGTACGTTAACTTAAATTTATCTAATGGCATTTTCGTAATTAACTAAAAACAGTGAGATTTTTGAAATCCGGTCTTTCTACAATGTTTACCGGATCATTTTAAGCTACTTTTGTAAAGGGTCCCCTATCAAATCTCCTACGGATGGTCTGTTATTTTCAAAACAAAGTAAACGCTCGACACAAAATCAAAATAATTTTTTTTTTTTAAATTCTGAAATAAACTCAAAAATCCGGAGCGTTACACATTTGGATCATAAGCTACTTTACATGAGCTACCTATGCCTCAAGTAACTTTAGATGTGGGCCATTCATCATGCGGTCTGACCTTTAATGTGGACCATCCATCATGCAAGGCCCAACTTCAAAGTGGGTCGTCCATCAAGCAATGCTCGCATAGGATTGGGTCATTCATCATTAGGGGCCAACCTTTGATTTGAATTGTCCTCATGTGGGGCCCACCTTGGTATGTGTCATCTATCATGTGGGGCCACCTTAAATATCCACCGCCCATCATGTAGAGCCCACCTTTGATGTGGACTGTCCATCATGCGGGACCCACCTCGGATGTGGGTCATTATGTGGGGCCAACCTTGATGTGGGTCATTCATTATCTAGTGGGTGGACCACCTGATTAATGGTTCAGATCTATAAAAAGTGGCTTTCCAAGAATCATGATCATCAAAATCTTAGTTAGGCCACACCACAAGAAAGTCGGTACCAAACACCCACTATTAGTTTTTCTATAGGACCCATCGTGGTGTTTATATGCCATCCAATTCATTGATCTGATGTGCCTAATTAGATGAAAGAATTCGAAGTATTCCAAAACTCAGGCCAGCCATAAAATGTGAATTTAGAGGTTTAGGTATAATTTTATGGGTTAGCCCAGCGACTGTTGAGTCAACCTGACATTTTGGGATCAAATTCAAACAAGGGCTGGTGTACCTGATGGATGGTGTGGATTTTATGCGCATCAAGTCATTCACCCATGTTGGTGAAAGTAATCCTGGTAGGTACACAGGCCAGGAACATATATGTCTTCTTGCGTAAAATGCAATTTCTATGTAATTTTTCAGTGCTTGTGAATCATTCATCACATTCTTCAGCTAGAGCATCGAGTATCAAAGGTCAACTTACCCATCTCTCTCTCTCTCTCTCTCTCTCTCTCTGGAGGTTCTATACTACTGTCCATTGAATTTTCATCAGTCCAGATCAGTTTCCACAATCATTGGATGGCCCAGATGATTGTCCATGGACTTTTAAATGTTCTAGATTGTTGTCAACCATAGTTTGACGGTTCATATCACTGTTTACAATTATTGCTCTTTGCACCTTCACCGGACGGTCCAGATCAAATCTACATCCCACATCATTAGATGGTCCAAAAAACCATGAACTTCTTGACGGCCTAGATCACTTTCCACCATTATTGTACGGTCCAAATTGCTATCCACAGACTTTTAGGTGGACCATATGGTTGGAAATAGTGTACACCGTAATGCCCACCCTCGAACTATTACCCACTTAAATCATGGATTGTCTTGATTATTGATCCGTAAGCCTAAATATTTTTTATGGAACCTAATGGTCGGAGTGGATTCTACTTCCACATCACAATGGGCCCATTCTTTGTGGGCTCCAGCGTGATGTGTATATGAAATCCACTCCAATCTTTAGTTGTGTAATCTAACTTTAGGCCCATGAGCCCAAAATCAGGCTAACTTGTGATTGAGATGGGTTGCACCGAAGGAAACAGTTGGGAGAGATGTCCAACATTCATTTTGTATAGAGCACATTGTGAAGATCAAATCCACTCCAACCATTAAATTCCACAAACATTTAATCCTAGGACCTAACAATCAAGTCAATCCATAATTTAGATGGGTCACATGGAGGGAAACAGTTCAAGGGTGGGCATTGCCATGTACACTGTTTCCAATCATATGGTCAATCTAAATCATGGATGGAGCTCGCTTTTTATATATACCCCTAAAATTAGGTCATGCAACAAGTGGTCAGATTGTATTTTTGGAAACACAACAAGTGAGGGAGACCATAGCTTCTAGTTTTCTAGAATGTAATTTGCTTCCCCATGGAAACAAAACATGGCTTCCGGTTCTTCGAAAATCTCATCATGAGGGTAATTTTAACTTTCATCCTCTATCCGTATATTCAAAGGAGCATTAGCAGATGTGAACCGTCAAAGCATGTTGTGGAAATATTATATGCTCTCAGGAATTTCTAAGTAAAAACCCTTAATAACAATATAGGTGGTCTGGTCTCATGTTTTGCCAATAAAGGGAGGTTCTTTTAAAATAAGGATCTCTTTTTTTTTTCATGCACATTAATGAGTCCTCCCAACTTTAATTTCAATCAAACCTTCTCAACATGTTGGATGCCATGTACAAACCATTGTGTGTCTCATATGCAACCCTTGTAAAATAAACTTATTCTCTCAGCTAGCTTATGCACTAGCAATCCATAACTTTTCATGCTGGAAAAAAAAAAGGCACTACTACTCATGATACATATCACTCATTTCTGTTGATCTAAAACATTTATATGATAGGCCCTGCTGTTGATTGGCATGCACTCAAAATTTTCTAGAATGGAAGATCTATAGCCTTTGATCTTTTGTGTGCCCTCGTTAAATATTGAATGTGTCAAATATTTAATTTATTTACTTCTGTTTACATATATTAGAATTTTACTTTCCTTTACACTAGATTTGATAGAGACATATATAGCCTTAATACTCACCTGCCTAGAAAGTGAGAAATTTTAAATCTGTTGTTTCTTTGAAGTTTTGTGTTGAGCATTTTGTCTTCTTGATATTTTACCTTATTCCTATCTGATTTCTGATGATGAGACATCCTATATCGTTGATGACTCGGAGCTGGGGCAATATGGATCAAGCCACCCCTCTATAACTCATTTGTCTTAAAAAAAAAAAAAAAAACATTTTTCTTATTTCATTTTCAAGTCCGAAAATTACCAAATCAACCATTCCAGTAGTTATGTGGATCAAATTAAAGCCTCAAACGAAAACTCCTCATATCACATGAATCAAGGTTAAAAGAGCAAGTTTCAACATTTAGATCCATACAATGATTATTTGCTTGCAAATTGACAAAGTTAAAAATTGGCAATAGACATGTAAAAATGAAATGGCCCGATGGTCCTAATGTATCATTTGGAGTAATGACATGCTTACACAAGTGAGACATTAACAACAGACTCAAACAAATATATTTATAGTGGTCTGAAAAGATCATTTTATTAGAACATGCCTAACATATATAGTTCCCATTGTGTAGGCATTGGCTTAAGTCTCTTATTTCTACTCGTTGGTGGTCCTTCCTTGTATTGGGTATGGAGGAAAAGAAAGCTCATCAAACTCAAAGAGAAATTCTTTCAACAAAATGGAGGTTTTCTATTACAGGAAAAGATATCTTCTCGTCAATCATCTGTTGAACCATGCAAAATCTTTACTACGTACAGAAGAGTTGAAAACGGCAACCAATAACTATGACAAGAGCCAAATTGTTGGTGAGGGAGGTTATGGTACAGTTTACAAAGGAATTTTACCAGACAAAAGAATTGTCGCTGTTAAAAAATCCAAAATAGTCGATGAGACCCAAATTGAGCAATTTATAAATGAGGTCCACATCTTATCTCAGATCAACCATAGGAACATTGTGAAACTCTTGGGTTGTTGTTTAGAAGCAGAAGTTCCCATCCTGGTATATGAATTTATTTCCAACAGAACCCTCTCCCTGCATATCCATGGTGAGGGCCATGAGGGTTACGCTTCATCAATTTCCTTGGAAAATCGTCTAAGGATTGCTTCAGAAACTGCAGGGGCACTTTACTATTTACACTCTGCAGCTTCCACACCCATCTTTCATAGAGATGTCAAGTCTGCTAACATACTTTTGGACAATAATTTCACGGCAAAGGTGTCTGATTTTGGAGCTTCAAGATTGGTTCCGTTAGATCACACTCGGATAACGACATTGGTGATGGGGACATGGGGATACTTAGACCCAGAGTACCATCAAACAGGCCAATTAACAGGAAAGAGTGACGTATACAGCTTTGGCGTAGTCCTTGTGGAGCTCTTGACAGGTGAGGGGCCCATTTCTTCCACTAGATCTCAGGATAATAGAAGCCTTTCCAGATACTTCCTCTCATCGATGAAAGAGAACCGGCTCTTTGAAATTTTAGAGGAACGAGTTCGAGATGAAGGAGAAAAAGAACAGCTCATCGCAGTTGCTCAGCTTGCTAAGAGATGCTTGAAACTTAAGGGGGAAGAACGACCCACAATGAAGGAAGTGGTGGTGGAGCTTGAGGGCCTAAGAAGGTTTCATGAACATCCTTGGGAGCCAAAGAACCATGAAGAGTCTGAGAACTTGCTAGGTGAACCTGGACCTTCGCAGGGCCACACGGGCAATGTAACAAGTGAATATAGTGTTGATGGCCACACCCTGTCAGCACTAGAGATAGGGCATTGATTTTCTTCCATTCAATTTCAATTAAAAATATTTGGCGACACTTATTTGTTTGGCAGGTAATACCCTAACATCTGATCTTGTTTTTGCAACTAAGATGAATAGCACAAAGGGAATTGCTATCTTCACCAACCCTAGTTGATTTGTTCATATGCCCATTTTGGCAGAATATGCTGGAGTTATCTCTCTGCATTACACGTGCCAAGTTGATGTGCGAATCGGGTCCAGCATAGATGGTTTATCTAAAAAATCACTCATATCCCATCTTTGGCCATTATAGTGTTGAAAAAGGAAATAGTTAAACTATCAATCATGAAGTGGGATGAACCGTAGAAAAAGTATTGGAAAAGATCGTCTCATGGTTTTATTGTTAAATGCTAATGCATGGGTGGACCTAATAGGTGCATTAACTTGCCACGTGTTCTGTGGAGAGATGACTTGTAACGCCCCCGAAATTTCGACTCTTGTGGACAACATGATGGGTCGAGCTTCCGGGTGTTGACTCATGTGTGTCAGGATTACGTTTCCACACACTTACCTGTAATTCCATACATTCATAGCATACATAGCATAATGACGGAAATTTAATTTCTTATTCAAAGTTTTTCTACTCTACGTTATCAAGATAATGTCCTTAAATCATACAAATTATATAATCTTCTACTTTCTAGTCTCAATGAGAGGTTTATGAAAATAATATGACAAGTTATATGAAAATAAATTTACTCTACAAAGATAATAAAGGTAATCCATCTTCAAGCCGCTTCGGTTTCATCGTCCGTTATTTGCTGCCACGAATCTTCGAGCACCTCGTCGCAGTGTTCGATTCTTTTACTGAATCTTCACCTGGATTATCTAAGATGTGGTTGGATAACGTTAAACACTATCATAGTGGGGACTATCCCTTTAAAACAATCATGATAATAATGACAAAGAGTAAACACAAGCAAGATATCATCATTTAATCAAATCAAAACAATTCAGTAAAAGATCTTGGTTAATGCAATGCATGACATGCATGCTCTGGCAAAGGCACCCTGACTAAATGAGACGGGATCACTCCACTCTTCTCACCAGCCACTAGGTACTAGAGGTTCTAGCTAGGACGGGATCACTCCACTCTTCCCATGCACCAAAACCCAACTAGTGAAATGGGCCCTTGCACACTTTCACTAGATAGTGAGAGAGAAACGGGCCCATGCACATTTTCTCTAATACCCGAGGGGCTAACCCACCAAGTCAAGTCCAGTGAATGCATGATTAGTTTCACCTTTAATTAAATAAGTTTAGCATTCAGCCCATTAAACGATGTGCACGTCTAATGATCACTCCTCACCCCAATAAATTCAAGAGTCCTGATATTCATCAATTTCATACTTCAGTGGATCCATTGCAAGTAGCAAATCAATAAGGATCCCTTGGCATGTATCCAACAATGTGCACATGGTAATGCCAAACTCAACATCATGGCATATGCAACTAACAACACATACGCATGCCAATACTTGATCATCAATGTTAAGGCAAATTCATTCAATAAGACACATGGTAATGCCGACTTTCACAATAAGGCATATTCATAAAAAATCTCCACATAGTAATGCCAATGTAACAAGTTCTTGCACGGCTTCTTCTCTTTGCATCATACGGTTACATCAGTATGGGGTTGAGGAGTGTTCATTAACATAACATCCATATACAATATCTCATAGCAAACAACACATCAATCATCACGAGATGTGACCACGTAAATCACGTATAAAATCCACCTAAGCATGTACATCATCACAATTCCTTTTCCAACAACTTAAGCATAGTTCATAGATCAAAATTCAGTGTATAACACAAGGAATACCATACAATTCATATTTACATGAAAATATTTCAATAAGCACGGTTTCAAGAAATCGCGTAACAAAATCCTATTTTCTAAGCATAAAATCAACATATAATTTAATATTATCGTAGATGGGCTTAAAGGAAATCCCCACCTCTAAGTTTAGTTGGTTTGAGACGTTGCTAGGGCCGTGAAATATCTCTTAGATCCAAAACCTAACATGTTTAATAGAAAACACAAGATTAATGTATAGATCAATACGATTTTCATCGCCACGACCAACTAGGGTTAGATCTACACCTAGGGTTAGGGTTTAGGCTAGATCTAGGAAACAAAACTCATGGTTGGATGGATTCTTACCTCCCCCTAGAGTGATATAACTCGGAACACAGTCGGGTCGACTTGGCTTGACTCGCTTCGTTGCCTTCTCTCTCTTTCCTCCTCTTTCATCTTTTCCCTCTTCTTCTCTCCTTCTCTCTCTCTCTCTCTCTCTCTCTCTCTCTCTCTCTCTCTAGACTTTGAGCTCCCACAGTGCTTGGACTCAGTCTTAGACGCACTTGACCCAACTTGGCCAGCCCAACACGACAGCCACTCTCTCTCTCTCTCTCTCTCTCTCTCTCTCTCTCTCTCTCTGATCTTTTCTTCTTCTTCTTCTTATTCTCTTTCTCTCTTCTTCTTCCACACCTGCTGGAAGTCCAGCAGGGAGGCTTGACAGCTCCGACTCAATAGATGATCCGGTTGAGTCGGCCCAGTGCGGCAGCCCCTCGACACACACTCTCCCTCTCCTCTATTCACGGTCTCTCTCTCTCTCTCTCTCTCTCTCTACCCACGGCCTCTCTCCCTCTTTCTCATTTTCTCTCTACAAGATCAGATGACTGAGAAGAGGAGACATGCGGCTAGGGAGGTATGAACTAGGGTTTTTAAGTCTGCCGAGCGTTGGGTGATTGCAGAACACAGTTTGAGTTGGAGGAAGAAACGGATCTGATTTCGGAGTTGGTTTGCACATAGGATTCGTTGAAAGGCTAGGTGGGGTCCACATAAAGTTTTGGAAGAATCTTGGACCGTCATGCAAAGCGATGGGCCCGATCTTGATAAGTCTTCATTTGAACGGTGGTTTGGATCGGATTGCACAAGCGACGTAAGACAACAAAACTTTGAATGACTAAGTTTGGGTGGGGCGCTGTCACGATGGACGGAGTGGATTTGGCAGTGGGGTCCATGATGATGGACGGTGTGGAGCTCACGGACGCCAGCAAGTGAGCGCCGGTACAACGCCCGGATTGGTCGGGGAAGAATAAAAGAAAATTTCTTTACTTCAAATTGTGCAACGCACGTACACGGCCGAACTTATGCTGCCCTCACAAGTGGGGTCCACTCCAAGTGAATCGGGATACTTTGATCCGTCCAATAGGTCAGAATAGTCATTTTAGCCACTGACAACAAAATTGAGGCAGATTCGAGTTAAGGTGGGCCACTTATGATCCAATTTCTGATTAGGGCATTTGTAGGATGATTGGAGGGCTGAAATTCGATGTGTATGGGTAAAATGTGTCCAAAAGCTCATATATGAAGTTTTGCATAAAAGTGATCTTCAGAAACCATGATACTTAAAAACGGTGGTTTAACTTAAGTTTAATGAGTGGCATTTTCGTTATTATCTAAAAACAGTGAGATTTTTGAAATCCAGTCTTTCTATAATGTTTATAGGATCATTTTAAGCAACTTTTGTAAAGGGTTATCGAATCTTCTACGGATGATCCGTTGTTTTCAAAACAAGGTAAACGCTCGATATAAATTCAAAATAAATTTTTTTAAAAATTCTGAAATAAACTCGGAAATCCGGGGCGTTACATGACTCTACCATATTACAGTTCTTTTGGGTTGGTGCATTGTATCATCCAACCCACTTGTTACCCCATTCAATTCCCAAAATGAGTAACTAGTGTATGCAAATCAGCAAAGTGGGTGTAAGTAGTGGCTCTCTTTTCTAATATGATAGTTGGCTTTTTGTTAACATTTCAGGTAAAATAGTGCTGTTGTATTTTTCTAGGGGAGATATGGTTTATATACTACAGGTCTTTGTTTTTCATTTCCTCTAGGTACGTATAGGCATGTAAATAGATGTAAGTAATTATTATCATTTACCTCTATTTGACGTAAAGTACTTCCTCATAAAAAAAAAGAAGTTGGAAAAGGATCGACATACATTCATGGGCCCCATTGTAATGTCTGTAGCATATCCACGCCATTCATCCATTTTACCAAAACATTTAAGGGCATGACCCCAAAAATGAGGTAGATTCTATCAAAGCTCAAGCAGTCCACACCATAAGAAATCTTGATGGTAAAAGGTTTTTAACGGTAGTCGTTCAACCCAGAGTCTCATGTGGCGTGGGTATATGCCTTAAAATCACATCACAAAATGGATGGATGGTGTGGATAAGCCACATGTGCCACAATGAGTCCCACATGAAATTCACACCCACAATTTTAGTATACAAAAAGCAATCTGTCATAGCCTTGAAAAAAATACATGGAATTCCATTGTAATTAATCATTACTCGTTTACATGTATTTACCTTTGGAAAATAAAAAACAAACACCTTTAGGCTTTTTCTACAACACATGTTCACCTATGGATAAAAGTTACTAACATGCAGTGAAAGCTACTAGCTAGCCTAGGAGTAAGTGTTATTGAATTGCTTGTCTAAGGTCTACTGTAATGTAACGGTGTTCAAGAATAAAATATGCATGTACAAGTTGCATTTAGGTACAATTACATGGATAGATTTCTGTATATCTATTAAGATCTCCCACATATCTATCTATTGGTCTCTTTTATTTTAGGTACAATTACATGGATAGATTTCTGTATATCTATTTAGATCTCCCACATATCTATCCGTTGGTTTCTTTTATCTATTTAAAAAAATAAGCTCTAAAATGAAAGCTTTACCAAACCGTCTATTTTCATAATAAAAGCTTATTTTTTTAGAATAAGCAAATAAGCTCTTAATTATTAATAGATTTGTCAAACGCCCCCTTAGTAAAGTATGATGAACTTATTCAAAATGTAGTCCACACAACTCTAACATAGACTATATAGTACCTAGTTTTATGGACTTGATTATGAAAGTCCATATCGTCACCTTAAAGAGTTTGATGAGATAATTGCAACCTTGCATTATTATAATATTTTTCAAGACATAGTTAGACTAAAGTTATTTTCTTTCTCTAGAAACATATTAGGTTTCACTTGGTTACCCTAATCCTGCATTAGCGGTGCTTATATAGCACTTGGGTTGGCATTAGAAACAAACTGCGTAAAAACGCGCTGAATTGCACAGAGTGACTGATCGACCCCAGGTTTGGTCACCCAAAACAAGCCAAAAACGTCCAGAAAGTTCATTGTCAAATTCTGAATTTCTTTGATCGCGTGACCAGAGTGGTCATTCGACTGATGACCCTGATCAAGCACTTCTCTCCTCACTCCTGAGGAGGAGGAACACCCCATCACATATTTCTGCCCCTTAAACAAGGGACCCCCTCATCAGTGCCCTAAATTCAATACGAACATTCAATGGTATGGTATGATGATGATCCAGATCTTGGACACTGTGCCATACGCCCGCTCATATTTCCGCACCCTCACACAAGGGACCCCTCATCAGTGCGACAGTGCCCCAACATTCAATCGTGAAATGGCCATGGAATGGACAGCAAGGATCCTCCATCGTAGAATGGGTCCTACCCAAGTAGAGGCCCATCAGATCATCAGGTTGGTCACGAGTTCATGGGTCCCATGTGTATAAACTGTAAAAACTCAAAGGACAGTATGCATATTCTCTGGCTTCTGATATGATAATTCTTCTCGGAGAGAGGGCTGTGGATGGAGGGCCCACGGGCTTGTAGGCCTAGCCCACTTCAGGCTGGACTCGGACTTTACTAAACGTGAGCCCAGCCTAGCCCAGCCCGTTTTGGATTCAAGTGTACTTTTAGCATATATCATACATGATGGATCCCATACCCAGACTTAGTAGGTTCGGTCTTCCTGTCGAGGTCCTTCTGGACCCAGGTCAAGTTGTTGAAGATGCAGACTCAAAACTCAACCGGTTTGGTCAGTGGTCACTGACTCCGTTAGCCAGTCTAATTAGATCAATCTCATAATAGGTAATCCCCGCCATTGAAAAAAAAGCAAAATCTAATTATAACCCTGGAATAAAAATAAATAAATTAAAATAATTAAAACAAGTAGCAATTCTTCTATTTGAAAGTGCTTTCCTAGAATGACACGCGTGTACAAGGTGCTCATGTTCACGCCAACACATGTGCCAGCGTGGCCTATATGTGCAATATTAAGCCGTCCATCATGTAATCTGTCTGTGCTGGGCGTTCTTGCACAAAAATAAATTTGTTCCATACATCAGGTGGGCCACGATTCATGAGCAGTTCATTATCGTCGCCAGCAAAGCTTTATCCCAAATGAGTCGGTAATTTTAGAAGCAGTTGGATGGAATCAGAGATCTTATCTCAAATACATAATTCGTTCTTGTTAATGGTGATTATATATTGGAGATCGAGATTTCTGATAGATAGTTACTGCTAACTACAATGAGATGAACTTATTTTATGCGTCTACCAAACAGGAAGGTTGTGTTTGGATGCACAAGGGAATCAAGTTGCCAACCGTCAGTTTAATCAAGAGGAATTGACAAAAATATTGATGCTTTCCAGCATTGATTAATGGGGTCCACATGCTTAGTGGTTTGATGACCGTGAGCTGATCATGGATGGTTCACATCATCAGACTATCTCAGCATGATTATGGGATAATAGTTTATTTACGGTCATGATGGTAATATCGACTATTCACATCATTAGACTATCTCAGCATGTGAGCTCCAGTGGCTGGGCACACATGCTGGATCCTATGTTGCAACAGGAAAAAACAAACCCAAGAAGGGCTTGATTGGATACCACCTAATAAGTAACGTTTTAACTTAATAAGTTACTTTTTCAGCTCAAGTTACTTTGGTTAGCCTCATTGTAAAAGTATAGGTGATAAAAGTTACTTATCTCCCAAGTTTATTTTTATCGGTTTTTCAGCTTTTGACCTTCCTACTTCTCTCTATGCAATGGATGGTCCACATCAAAGGTGGGGTCCACATTATGGATTACCCATATGCAGGGTTGAAGAGTCACCACCAATTTTCACACAATGGTAAACCAACTTTAAGTCTCACACATTACTGGTCGATCCAGTCTAAAGATTCTGCGTCTGCTTTTGAATTTTCTTTCCAGTGCGAGATTTTGGAGTGATTTCTTACTACTTTTTCAATGCAAACGTAGAGTCTACACTTGATAAGACCAGTGACATATGATGTCATGGTTTGATGATCCAAATTGTTGGTCTGATCATCCCCTTCGGATATTCTGACCTTTAGAAGTTTTCCTTCCATTGTTCATTCATGTGATGGATCATCATTCAGGCTAGATTTTTAAGGGACAGTCTTTCCACAGTTGGGAGAAACATAACCATGGTGATGATCTTGATCACTGAACTAGTGCACACTTGTAAAATTAAAAGCCCATGCAATTAAATTGTATTGTGGGGACAAAACAAGGAACACAGGATTCCTAGTAGGTAGCTCATGTAACCCAAACTCTGTTGGGGCCAATGTACCTGTGAGGACCATTCCATCTCTCAATTCCACCAGCTCTTGCTAGGGAATGAGCCCAAAATTGATGCAAATATAAATCTCCTCTGGGCCACATTAGATTTAGATTTTTCAAAGGGGTGACTTGATGTGATTAGAGGAGTCACCACTCGACTTCCCTAACACGCGCAAAAAAGAGTGCAATTTTTCAATGATGCTCCATCCACAGTTGGGTCAGTAATTGGGATTGTTTGACTAGTCATACAACGACCCCCATATGTAGGGTTGAAGAGTCACCACGTTACCATGACTTTTTTGAATGAAGTGGACGGTCCACATATCTGGACAAAAATAATGGAATCCCAATACATCCCTCATTCGATCTCACAAATTCTCATATTGACTGGAGGCTCTTTTTATTTCTTGTGAGGAATAATATTACAATACGTGGGCCCACATAGAAATTGAAAAGCTGAGGGCACTATTCACCCTCGACTGGGGATCATATAACTAGAAATTATAAAGACCTTGACTTGAGGATATGGACAGTACACTCTGGTCATCCATCGTGCAAGTAGGACCTATGGTTCCGTGTTCTACACTATAGATGAAAAGTTGGTGTCTGATGGTTTCAAAAGCCATCACTTAGTGCGAATTCTAAATTAAGGTGCAAGTTTATATATAGAACTAATGTGGGACCACATATGATCACATGGCCCTTGGATATAAGGGGTTAACCTCTAATTGTGCATGGCCCATATTGTTTTTATTAGATCGTCACATCTGGTCAGTGATTGCCAAATTGATGGCACGGCCATTTTTAGTTTTATTGTCTATTTTGCATGCATTTATTTGGAGCCTTGCCTTGTTGGTAGACTCTGCGGAGTTTCAACAGGGGGTCTTGGTTTCGAAACCCATCCGTGGTGAAAATCCACATTGCTGCCAGCACCATGACTGGGTGGGTTGGTGTGTTGCGTGATTGACTGGGTGGGTGGGTTGCATGACTGACCAAAATATATATATATATATATATATATATATATATATTGCCTTTTTTTTTTTTTAAAGAAAACAATTTATTCACAAAAGGCGACAGCCCGGACAATTACAGACACTTATTCGGGGAACCTCAAACAAAAAGATTTTGAGGTTGCCTATCGTAAGACACTACCCTTCCATCTCGAAGGTGGAAGGGGCTGCGCAAAGACTGCTAAACCTCCTCACGGATAGCCAGATTCTAAAGACCAATTTTGTCGAGGAAGATGAGACCACGGATTTCCTGAGGCAGATTAGCCAAACTGGTAAAATTCTTCTTGAGCTGAGCTTCACTTCCCCAGCATGCCAACCTGTCAGCCACTGAATTCCCTTCCCTTGGGACATGATTGATTGTGAATTCACCTGTGGTAATGATCCTGTTTATCCTCTCCTTCCAATACCACCATTTCCAGATTTTCTTGTTGAGATCCGTCAGTGTATCGATCACCATGAGCGAGTCGCTCTCAACTTCAACTCTGTCCAAACCTTGCTGCCTGCATAGGAGGATTCCGTCATACATGGCTTTTATCTCTGCCTCGTTGTTTGATCCTATACCATAGCCGAGCGTGAAAGCAAAAATAATCTCTCCTTTGGAACCTTTGCAGACTCCCTCACCTCCTGCTGCTCCTGGGTTTCCCCTTGCCGAACCATCAACATTCAATTTGGCCCAACCTGCTGGCGGTTTCTGCCATTTGACAGAGCTCTTGGCCTTATCGTTAATGGACGAGACATCCATGGAGATCGTTCCCTCACATGGCTTAGGCGGGCAGATCCAGCACAGCCACCTGTTTATCTTACCAATAGTATGCACCGCTTCCTCCCGCGAGTCCTCCGATCTACGAGCATTTCTGGTGTTCCAGATTTCCCACAGAATCAAAACCTATATGGCCTTGATAACCTATTCATAGTTATTTTTGTGTCAGATGGAATTTAGGGTAGACCCAATCTATCCTCTTGCCTTTGTTAGAATAAAACATTTTCATCTAATATGGTTCCAGGAAAAGGAGTAAAAAGAATAACTATGCAAATTTAGATTAATGAGAAATGCTCCGTGGTCTTGTTAGTTGAATTGACTTTGACACTACAATTGGTTGATTTGAACTGTACGTTTGAGTTTAGAACACATTTCACAAGCTACATGCAAAAATCACAAGGATTGGATTGGATAATCCAATCCATCCTCAATATGGCCTTACTTTTGATCACCATCCTTTTCCCAGCGATGGTTAGGATGGTTAAAATTGCCCAACAAAGCTGGTTGTTTAGGGCCATTTGGATACCACCTAATTAGTTACTTTTTCCATTTACAGCAGCAAATAAGTAACTAATTTGAGATAAGTGAGTTTGGTTTAAGAACAATTATAAATAACTTTTTTTACTTAAAGTTACTTAATCACTTCAACTTAATAAGTATAGATCAAGATAAGTTGCTCAAGGCATGCAGGAGTAGCTTATGTTAAGTAACTTCTAGCAGTGGTATATGATAGGTGGCCCTGTTTGTTTTTTGTGTTTCTAGGTAGCTCGAATGGGCTCAATCCTAGTTTGTGCAACCCCAGCTATGTGGATAAGACATCTTGAAAAAAAAGAAAAAAAAAACAAGTAACTTAAGATCCAAATGCTCCCTTAGAATCATAAGTAATCTATTATGGACCTTGACAAATTAATGGATTAAATTGTGTTAGTGCACTTTTCTGTGGCATACTAGTGCACGTTATTTGTCAATCACGTGTGTCCATATATTGTAATATCGGTTGAGCATTGGCAAGCTGAAGACCGAAGATTCAAGTGGACCGGAAGCATCAAGGAAGAAGAATAGGTAAATGAGATGCCTTGGTGACCCTAACCCTTTGAACCAAATCACCAAAATCCTCTTAGATGACTTAGACTAACTAGGTATACCCTTAGTCATCCTTATTAGCCTTAGATCATATAGAAAAATATGATAAATTAAGTTAATTAAAGAGGTGGAAGTTGTTGTAATCAATTAAGCCCAAACAACAACTTTCGATAGACCTTCGATATATCCACCTAACGGTGCAACATTAAGCCGTCCATCATGTAATCTACCATGCAGGCATTCTTCCACAAAAATAAATTTGTTCCATACATCAGGTGGGCCACGATTCATGATCAGTTCATCATCGTCGTCAACAAAGCTTTATCCCGACTGAGTCGGTAATGATGGAATCAGAGATCTTGATCTCAAATGCATAATTAGTTCTTGTTAACTGTGATTATGTATTGGAGATCAAGATTTCTGATAGATAATTACTATTAACTAAAATGAGATAAACTTATTTTTATGCATCTACCAAATAGGAAGGTTGTGTTTGGATGCAAAAGTGAATCAAGTTGTCAACAGTAGTCAGTATAATCAAGAGGAAATGACAAAAAATATTGATGCGTCGTAACATTAATAACTGGGGCCCACATGCTTAGTGGTTTGATGATCGGAAGCATTTTCAATTTTGGACTCTGCTATAATGAGTCCCGCTATGAAACTTAGGCTGAATGGATGACTGTGAGCTGATTACTGTCCATATGAATTTGGAACAAGCTCACATTCAATTCTTGAAACCAAAACTAAATTATTTAAGATCATCAATGAAAAATGACTTTGGGATAATAGCTTATTTATAGTTATGATGGTAATATGGACTGTTCACTTCAAACTATCTCAGCATGATTATGGGATAATAGCTTATTTATTGTCGTGATGGTAATATAGATGGTTCACATCACCATGCTGTTTCATGATTATGAGATAATAGTTTATTTATGGTCCTGATGGTAATATGGGCTATTCACATCATCAGACTATTTCAGCATGTGAGCATTAGTGGCTGGTTGCACATGCCGAATCCTATGTTGTCGATGGGGAAAAAAAAATAACTCAATAAGGGCCTGTTTGGATTCCACCTAATAAGTAACTTTTTAACTTAATAAGTTAGTTTTTTAACTTATTAGTTTGGTTCGCATGGTTATAAAAGTAACATATATCTAAAGATTATTTTTCTTGCTTTTCAGCTTTTGACTTTTCTACTTCTCTCTCTATGTGATGGACGGTCTACATCAAAGGTGAGACTCACATTATGGATGACCCATATGTAGGGTTAAAGAGTCACCACCAATTTACACACAATGGAAAACCAACATTAAGTTTCCCACGTAACTAGCCTAGTGTAAAGATTCTCTGCTTATGAGTTTTCTTTCTAGCACGAGCTTTTGGAGTGATTTCTTGGTACTTTTCCATTGCAAACGTAGACTCTACGCTGATAAGACTAGTGACATGTGAGGTCATGGTTTGATGATCTTGATCATCACACTTTGGATACTCCGACCTTTAGAAGTTTTCCAACCACTGTCCATTCACGCGATGAATTGTCATTTGGGCTAGATTTTCAAGGCACAGTCCATCCATAGTTAGGAGCAACAGATCCATGCACGGTCTTGATGACCAAACTGGTACCCACTTGTAAAATTTGAAAGCCCATATAAGCATTTCACATATCATGTGTGCTTGGATGATATACAACCTGACTGGAACTGGATCTATATATAATTAGATTGCATCTTAGGGCCAAAAGAAGGGGCACGGAAGTTCCAGTACATGTAACCCAAAGCTTTGTGGGGCCAGTGTACATGTGAAGTCCATTCCATCTATCAGTTTCACCGGTTCATGCAAGGGAGCGAGCTTAAAATTGAGGCACTTCTAAATCTTGTGTGCTCCTCCAATCACATCCCAAGTTGCCCCTTGGAAAATCTAAATCTTGCGTGGCCCACGCAAGATTTAGATTTTCCAAGGGGCAACTTGGGATGTGATTGGAGGCCCACGCAAGATTTAGATTTTCCAAGGGGCAACTTGGGATGTGATTGGAGGAGTCACTACTCAACTTCCTTAATACAAGCAACTCCGGGAGAATGCAATTTTTCAATGATGTTCCATCCCTAGTTGGATCAATAATTGGGATTGTTTCAGTTGTCATACAACCACCATACGCAGGGAAGAGGGTGAAGAGATAATTAGGAAGATTGATGTCTTTCACAAGTGATTGAAATATTGAATACACTAGGGTATTTTTTTAATTAAAAATATATAAAATTGGAGTTTTTTTTAATTGAATAATTTTTGTAATAATTTGTATGATTTCTCGATTACACTACTAATAAATAAAAAATTAAATTCTAATTCGCAATTACCAAAAATAACAAAATTCTAGTTTTAGCGGAAGTTACCCAAAATAGTAAAACTCTTCTAAAACCTAATTCGCCAAAATAAGAAATTTAATAAAATAGAAAATTCCTAATTAAAGACTATTATTAGTATAGACACCCCATCTTCGGCTACAATGTTGGTAGAGATAGCTGAATGAATGAAGGACCATACCCCCAAATCCAATGTCCAAACGTAGCCAAACTCACCATTGTAAGCCCCAATCCATAGCCCAGCTCAAGCCTGAACCCAATCGACTCACCCCTAAACATCAGCCTGAAAAACCCCCATAAGAAAAATTAGTAAAAACTTCCTCAAAAAGTCAAACTTGGTGAGTCAACCCGCTGAGTCAAATCACCGAGTTAACTCACTGAGTCAATCCAGCCCTTGCACCTAGTCAACTCACCGTGTCAATCCATCTTTCAAACTCAGTCAACTCACCTGGTTCCGAGCCACGACATCGGAGTAGTTCCGAATCTCGAACCTCGGGCTTTGCTGCTTCAGGTTCGGGGGCCGTACACTCCGAATTAAGCTGGAGTAGCGAGTGCGTACGGGCAGCCCTCAGGTGGCCGCCCAAGCTTATTTACAGGAGCTGCCACTACTCATAGCTATAAATACCCCATTCACTCTCTTGTTTTAACATCCAGAAAAAATCCCTCAACGTCTAGAAATTTCGAGTCCAGCCCCATCCCTTTAGTCCATTCCTCCACCAAGGAGAGCCCGAGTGAGAAGAGCCTAGCCCTGATCCAGCCTAGCCTAGCCTAACCTTGGTCCAAGTCTCCCAAGCTACCTAAGTCTCAATCTTAGCCACTCGAAGCAAACCCTTGTGACACCTTTGTCCATCCAGCTACTCTTTTATTAGCATCATCTCATTCGCATCTAGCATAAGTGCAACATTTACTATTCTTCCAACCCCCCTGCTTATCATATCGCTACAAATACTTTGATTATTCAAATACACAGCATGCATCCTGCATAAAGCACCTGTCAGTTCGAGCGTATGCTCTGGGCTTGCCTGTTAATGGAAACCTGCCCATCAGAAACTCTTATTGTTCAGACCTACATCCATGCATCATATCATTCATGAGAGTGTACGAGGATTAAATCAGACTTTCAAATATTAGTTCGATTCTGTGAAGTAGAGACCGTACTTCGGTATGGGCAGAGTGGGGTGCTTAATATCTTTCCACCCTGTAACCGTGATCACTTACCTCGAATCTCTGACCGCAGATCAAAATGAGTCATTTTAAAGGAAGGAATCTTCAGATTCCCTTCTCTAATGTTTCTGTGGGGTCTAGCTGACTGTAGATTCAAAGTAACTGGCTAGTGGCAACTCTGGTCTTATACGAATTCATCTAAACATATCCAATTTAACACGACAACCGAAAAAATTCCTCGAGAAGGAGGCAAGCCAGTGGCACAACGGTGATTTTCGCGCACATCCCCCTTTTTCGAAAGGGAGGGTCGGGAGCCCGGAAAGGCAAGCGTCCACGGAATGGCGACTCCGCTGGGGATATGCTAGTCCCACTAGTCATGATCCAACTTGAAAAACGGAATCCTTCCTGTACTTGAAAGTCATTAGTCTTCATACAATCTCATCTGCATAGCATTCCATCCAAAAAAAAAAAGGTAATCCCAAAACCCAAAAAAAAGAGTAGAGTATATTCTTCACCATTGCGCCTCCTCGGGCTCAACGTCTTCGGAAACAACTTCCCTTCCGCAGCATAATCCGCACTCGAGCTTAGCAAGCCATGTCCGACCACGAAGAGGAAGCTCACCCCTTCCCTGCCCTTGACATGGCCGAAGCGCAACCTCTAGCGCAACAACCAATTGAGAATACGCCAATCATGAAAGAATTGGCACAAGGAATGAGAGCAATGCAAGAAATGCTTTTGCAATTATGCAAGCACAAGCTACTGCAGCAGTCAACAATCAAGATGGCCTAGTTCAACAATCTCAGCAGCCATGTCGGGTCCCTCCAGCCTCTAGTTCAAATCAAGCACAACCATCGGAGTCTGCCCAAGACTACTGACAATAGCCATCTCAGCCCGTCACTCTGGGGCATACTCCTTAATACCTTCCTGCGATGACAAGACTGTCTCAGAGCATTCCCGTCGCAGGAACTTCCAGTCAACTTCCAGTTAATCTTGCAACCAACAATCTCAGTAGATTTCAGCATGTCCCCGTCGATGGGACCCATTTCCTTTCTCAGCATGTTCCCGTCGATGGGACCTTTACTCAATTTCAGCACATCCCCGCGGATGGGATTTCAATTCAATTTCCAGCAGTAAGGATAGCACTGGCGAATGCCCACAATGGGGGTCAGTGTCAAGCCCACATCAATCAGCGGACAATGGTGAATACCTAACAAGGGGCTCACTTCCCAGCATCCAACCTCCTACAAATAGGAGCACTTTTCAATTCCAGGACATCCCAGCCGATGAGATTCCAGTTAATTTCCAGCAATCTTCAATTTAGCAAGCTCCATTTAATTTCCAGCAATCTCCAGTTAATTTCTAGCAAGTTTCAGTTAAACCTTTAGTACAGTCTCCAGCTCAATTACAGTCATTTCAAGCACAAGTTCGTCAGAATCCAGTTCAATCATCGAATCAATTTCAGTAACCCGCGGTTGCTTTTCAGCAAGCCCATAGGGTCGAAGACATCGACCACTATGCCGAAGAAGAACGTGCCTTACTTCGAGAGGCATCAATCGTTCAAGTAGATCATGCAGGACTGGACGAGTTGCAGGAGCAGTTTCGGATCTTGCAAAATAAACTTCAGCGACAACAGGGAATTGATTTACCTTTAACCAAGTTCAGAGACTTGTGTCCTTTTCCAGATGCTCAAATACCTCAAAACTTTGAGGTACCAAAATTCAAAAGATATGACGACAGCGGCTGTCCCACAACACATCTCAAGGCTTTCTGTGGAGAGCTGAGTACAATCTCAGGAAATGAAGGAGCTCTCATTTGCTGGTTCCAAAAATCTCTGAAGGGAGATGCCCTAGACTGGTACACATCATTGGACTGCCATCGCATCAGGACTTGGGAGCAACTCTCCAAGGCTTTCATCGACAGATTCACATACAATCTCAACATGACACCCAGGAGAGCCAACCTCGCGGCTCTCAGGAAAAGGAGTGACGAAACGTTATTAGCTTATGTGGGACGTTGGTGAGCTATGGCAGCGAGAATGCGGACACCTATCGACGACGAAGAACAAAACTCTATGATTGTTCATTCAACAGTTCCTGGCATATCTGGATATCTCATCTCGCATACATATGCAAATTTCTCACAGTTGATCCGTGCTAGAGAGCAAGTCAAAGCAAGAATTTGCACAGGGACAATCTCCCCATGGCCTCATCAGGCTACTCTAGTCAAACGGAACAGAATGGAAGGAAGACCTATTGGATACGGGAATGGAAACCGCAGCGGTTCTTCGCCTCGCCCGACAGAGGTAAACAACGTCATCGCCACTGCTCAGGGCAACCAATATGCTCCCCCACAGGGACATCAACCATATCAGCAGAATCAGGCTCAGCATCAACCTCAGAGGTATCAGCCACAGCCACCCCTACCATAACCAAATCCTTAATACAGCCACAACCACCCCGACAGCAGCAGCAGCAGTTCAGGGGAAACAGCCAATACTCATATCAAAATAGGCAGAATTACAGGGAGTTCAAGAAATTCACTCCTCTCATTCAGCCACTTAGTCAAGTCATGGCTATGGTGGTACAAAAGCAGTTACTCATTCTAATGGCACCTAGGCCTCCTCCAAATCCTCTGCCTCCAAACTACCGAGAAGATGAATATTGTGCGCCTACCATCAAAGGCGTGGCCACCCCACTAATCGATGTACGACTCTGAAGAATGCCATACAAAATCTGATTGACGACCACAAGATCGTCATCTCGGTCCCTGGAACTCCTCCAGCAGCTCCTACCAACACCTTCAGAATCCTCTGCCTCAGCATCCGACGGACCCCAGTTCGTCTCGTGGCCCTGCCGTCAACAGCATAGAAGAAGGAGAGCGTCTCGATCACTTCTTCTCCCCCATCCAGTCCATTCACTCTTACACTTATGGACCAACAAATTCTCCTCCAATCTTGCAAGTGGCAAACCCATTTCCTCCTTCAGTCTCCAAGCCGTTAGTACTCGAAGGAGCACCTCCATATGATGCACCAGTTGCTCAAGGGCTTGTCCCCTTACAAGGGGCACCTTACAGCCATTCATGTTGGGAGCCGGTCATCCTGGAAGGAGTACAGTCATACATTGAGCTCGCATACGAACCTGTCGTTTTGCAAGGGGCAATTTTAGCTCAGGAACAATCCAATCCGCAATGGAGGAATTATACTCATCAGCAGCAAGAACCCATTGTCTTGGAAGGGGCTCCTCCAGTCAAGCCAGTCATATTGCAAGGGGCAAGTTCCGTCCCCAAGCCACAAGACATCCTGGAGGCATGTCAATTACACTACAACAGCTGGGCCAAACAGAGAAACCCCTCGCCATATCAAGGGGACCGATGTTCATTCCATGGGAACCTCCTGCTCTAGGAACAGTTAAGCCAGGACCACGACCTTATGTGATCTATGAAGACAAACCTCGATATTATCCCTTCAGCACACGCAACAATGTAGTCCTCAAGGTAAAAGCTCCATATGAGGAAGATTTTCTACCCACACCAACACCGTTGCAAGAACCAGTGTCCTAAAAAGCAAAGGAGAGGAAAATTATAAAGAGGTCCCATGGCACTATCCAGAATGTGCAAAGGTAGGAAACATGAATCCCAATGGGCGTTGTATCTGAAGAGATAATCAGAACAAATGAGATCCCAAAAGCGCTCTCTCAGGCCTTAGCAATAAAAACGAAGCTGCATATGATGTGGCGACTCAGCTCAAGTCAATCCTTGCCTAAATCTCGGTATAGGAGCTACTTTGCACATCTCGCATACACCGAGAAATGTTTGTCAAAACCTTGAGCGATGCCTATGTCTCCTCTGATACAGCACCTGAAATGATAACATTAATGATCGGATAGCTCCTGGCTCCGCGCGCCATCACCTTCACTGATAATGAGTTGCCACCGGAAAGGCGCGACCATGGGCGATCCCTCAAAATAGCTTTATGATATATAGACCTTTGTGTCCCACTGGTCCTTATTGATAACGGCTCAAGCTTAAATGCTTGCCCACTCAAGACTGTGGAACGCCTGGGAATCAATCCCTCCTCATTCCAACCCAGCACCATGTACGTCAGAGCATTCGATAACACCTGCCGATCAGTGGAAGGAGAGGTCGACATAGAGGTACAGATAGGTCCAGCAATCTCCACCATCACATTCCAAATCCTAGATATATCAACCTCTTTCAACATGTTGCTCGGACGAGCTTGGCTGCATAAGGTCGGAGCTGTGCCATCAACTTTGCATCAATGGGTGAAGTATATCTGTGAAAATCAAGTAATCTCTGTCCATGCAGAGAAGGAGCTCATCATTCCTTCTAATGTTACTGCCACTGAACCAGATATCTCTGTCATCGACATCCAACACTCTGAAGAAGACGTTGCATTTCATAGTTTTGAATTTGAGACTGTGAACGCTATCGCCAATCCAGAACCGATAAGTGTAGATAGTGTCTTTTCACTAACAGAACGTCTGAGCCTCAAGTATCGGATGAAGAATCATTTTAAGTTCAGAAAGATGCCGCTGGTAATAATCAATGCAAATGGGGACTCGAGTACAGGTCAGTCATCATGGACAAAAGAAAAAAGAAATGTCGGCGTTCACCCATTCAATTCATCAGGCCAAGAGAGCCTTGCAGAGATCCAAGAAGAAATCAACCAACTGCACTACACAAAGGCCTCCTGATGAGCTTAGCTTGGGCCATATGACCCCCCATTCGATGGGACTGGATTCTCGAACCATCTGAGCCTCTAAAAGAAGAAGGAGAAGATGAAGACAAAGAAGAAAAACAAATACAACAGCTTCAGGACCAGGGTACTCTGATACCTGCTCTCAACCAAGGGCACAACCTGCCCACTTCAATTCCAATCAACCAGGGGCACAACCTGCCCACTTTAATTCCAGTCAACCAGGGGCACAACTTGCCCGTCTCAGCATCAATCAACAAGGGGCATGACCTGCCCATCTCTGCAGAATCAACATCATCAACCATCAGCCAGGGGCAGAAGTAGCCCATCCATTGGACTAAGAAAGGAAAATGGTCAGCCCTGGATTGGTTCGATGCCCAGATTCCGAACTTGTGTCTTGCTGTGGAACCAAACGAACTGCAATGCGAGGTAAGTGATCCGGGAGGGACTGAATATGACTCAGATCTCGAACCCAACTAGCGAGAAATCATGGTCATTGGGCCAGACTGTGATTCTTCGCCCAAATCACCAGCCCCTACCTCTCCAGGGAAAGGAGTGGGGTTCTGAATGGTCATCCCATAATTTTCAAAAATCTAAAAAAATAAAAAACTTTCAAAAGCCAAAAAATTTTAGTATTTCAATTCCAGAAAATTCTCAAAAACCGAAAAACATTTCTTTTCCTACATTCAACAATGTGCCAAGTTTGTCTAAAGAGTCGCATGAGTTTGAAGTCGAATCATATGATTTTGACATCGAATTAAACTTCGAACTCATGGGTCTGGACGAAGCTCAAGATGAGGAAGATGATGACCCGGCTCCCAAACTAGAGGATCTCCTCAAAAAGTTTGAATCTAAAGCCAATGTTGTAGCCAATGATTTTGAGGTAGTAAACTTGAGGACACCCGAGATCCCTAGGAAAGTACGCATTGGAAAATCGTTGCCACCAGAGATGAAGAAGAGGATGATAGAGTTCATAACTCCAAGATTGTCCAACTTTGCATTCTCATATGAAGACATGCCGGGGCTCGATGGAGAGCTCGTTATACACCATCTGCCAACCAAGCTAGATATGAAGCCAGTGAAGTAGAAACTTCAAAGAATGAAGCCAGAATGAGTTCTGAAAGTTCGAGATGAAGTCATCAAGCAGTACAATGTAGGATTCTTGGTAGTCTCCAACTATCCTGAATGGCTCGCCAACATCGTACCAGTACAGAAGAAGGATGGCAAGGTTCGAATGTGCATCGACTTCCGAGATCTCAACAAAGCCAGTCCTAAAGATGACTTCCCTTTGCCACACATCGACACTCTGGTCGACAACACTATAGGGTACAAGATCTTCTCATTTATGAACAGATTCTCAGGTTACAATCAGATCAAGACGGCCGTCGAAGATCGTGAGAAGACATCGTTTATTACTCCTTGGGGAACCTTCTGTTACAGGGTAATGCCGTTCGGTCTGAAGAACGCAGGAGCAACATATCAATGAGCAATGACAGCATTATTCTACGATATGATGAACAAAGAGCTTGAAGTATATGTGGACGATATGATCGTCAAATCTCGCACAATTGAAGGACACTTTAAAGATCTGAAGAAGTTATTCAACAGATTAGAAAAGTACAAGCTCCGTCTCAACCCTAAGAAATGTGTCTTCGGTGCAACATGAGGCAAACTCCTTCGCTTTATGGTGAGCGAGGATGGCATAAGGGTCGGTGAAACTAAAACCAAAGCAATCATCGAGATGCCCCCTCCTAGAACAGAGAAAGAAATTCGTTGTTTCCTCGGTAGAATTCAATACATCAGTCACTTTATCGCACAATTCATACCTATCTGTTAACCCATATTCAATCTCCTTCGGAAGAATGTTCCAAAAGAATGGAATGACGATTGCCAAGTCGCCTTCGACCGCATCAAGAAGTATCTTACGAATCCTCCAATTCTAGTGCCACCCACTCCCGGACAACCACTATTGTTATACATCTCGGTAGCAGCAGAAGCCATTGGCCGTGTTCTCGATCAGCACGATGAAACCGGGAAGAAGAAACAAGCAATATACTATTTGAGCCGAAAGTTCACCGACTATGAAACCAGGTATTTCTCGATCGAGAAGACTTGCCTCGCCCTAGTCTGGGCAACTTAGCGACTCCATCAATACATGATTGCGTTCCCTATTCTCCTCCTCGCTCACATGGATCCGCTCAAATATCTATTCGAGAAACCAGCACTCACTAGAAGGATAGCTAAATGACAGCTACTCCTGTCTGAATTCGACATCACCTATGTCACTCAGAAGGCAATCAAGGGGCAAGCCCTCGCCGATCATCTTGCCGTTTACTCTCTCCTGGATTATCAACCGCTTGAGACATTCTTCCTTGATGAAGATCTCTTGCTCATCGAAGGTGAAGAAAAGAAGAAGAAAGATAAGTGAACGTTATTCTTCGACGGCGCAGCAAATTCTAAAGGAAGTGGTATCGGAGCAATCCTCTACTCTCCGGACGATGTCCCTATTCCTATCTCAAGGCGCATAGCATTCAAGTGCACCAACAACTAGAGGTGGGCACAAACCAAGCCAGCTCGAATGCTCGGCTTGGATTAGTTCGAAAAAGCTCGGCTTGGATTGGTTCGAATGGAAGTTCAAACCAAACCAAGCCTCCGAGTCAAGCTCATTTGAAAAAACAAACCAAGCTCAAACTAGGGCAGTACCAGCTCGACTCGGCTCGAAGCTCGATTTGATTCGGCTCGTAGACATAAGCACACTGTTTCTGTGGTGTGATCCACTTGAGCTTTGGATATGATTCCATTTTGGGATCATGTCCTAAAATGATATGTAAAACAGATGGACAGCATGGATAATACGTATACATGATGACATGATGACATGGATAATACATAATACATATACATGAATGCACACTGTTTTCTTGCACTTGTAAAATTATGCTTATGTACTTTTGTTTGTAAAATACTCTTACATGTCTATTTTGAAGTTGCACTCCATTGGAGGATGTAAAACATCATATAGTAAGATATGTTTGTACTTTTTTTTTTCTAACTTTTAAATTCTTTTCTAATTAAATAAATAAGGAAAAAAAGAGCCGCTGCCTGTTTGAACTCGGCTTGATCCGGTTTGAAATTTTCGACCAAACCGATCCCGGCTTGAATAAGATTTTTCTGGAGCAAACCAAACTCGGGCCGCATGGGTCGGCTCGAAACCCATACCAAACCGATTCACAAACTGCGGTGATACAAAAACAAACCAAACCAAACTAGGGCTAACTCGGCTCGGCCCAGATCGTTGCCCACCTCTACCAACAACATGGCAGAGTATGAAGTATGCATCGCTGGTCTAAGGGAAGCCATAATCTTGGGCGTCAAAAAGCTACGAGTATTTAGAGACTCACAGCTCATCATCAATCAGACCAATGACGAATGAAAAACCAAGGACGAGAAGTTGATACCATATCATGTGTACCTTGAAAATCTGGTCGAAGAATTTAAAGAAATCACTTTCTCATATATGCCCAGGGCTAAGAATCAGTTTGCAGATGCTCTTGTTACACTTGCATCAATGCTCGAGATCCCGAAAGGAGCTTCAGAATCGGAGCTCACAGTCAAAACTCAAGATGAACCTGCTTTCTGCTTACAAATAGAAGAAGCCGAAGCTGCCCCTGACAAACCCTGATATGCCGACATCAAGCAACATCTCGAAACCCAGAAATATCCGGAGGCAGCAACAGCAACAGATCGCTAAACCATCCAACGTTTGGCCGGCTAGTTCACCATCAGTGACGAAGTTCTTTACAAGTAATCCTACAATCAAGTCCTCATTCGATGCGTCGACGAAGCAGAAGCTGTAAAGATTATGAAAGAAATACACGAAGGAATCTGTGGCCCACACATGAACAGGCACATGATGGCAAAGAAGATTCTACGACTCGGTTACTATTGGCTCACCATGGAGACAAACTGCTGCCAGCACGTCAGAAAATGCTTCAAGTGTCAGGAGCATGCGAATCAAATTCATGCCCCCTCCTTAGAACTGTACAACCTAACAACTCCCTGGCCCTTCTCTATGTGGGGACTCGATATCATTGGGAAGATTAGTCCCGAAGCATCAAACGGTCATACGTATATACTTGTGGCAATCGACTACTTCACCAAGTGGGTAGAAGCAACCTCCTACACCACGATTGCAACATCCTAGGTGATCAAATTCATGAAGAACAACATCATATGCAGGTATGGTGTCACGCCCCGAAAATCAAGTGTCGGGCAGTCCGCGGCTCCCGACTCTTCCGGGCGGACTGTATTTTACGGAAGTATATTTTAACGGCACAAATCGATGGCATCAACTCATAAATAGAGATTTAAGCTAAACAGTGTATAATTCAGTTTGAATTTAAAGTGTAAATGCATACAATTATCCACATAATCAAGGAATCCACTCAGTTGGGGCTTAATATATACATGCTAAAAAATGAATACAATATAGTCTAAAGACACTCCGATAGGCAAGCCAGCAAATCCTACGTCTCACTCATCAAGTAGTAGAAACTCTTGCATCAAAGATAACTGGTTGGTGTTTTAAAACACCCCCCCAGGTGGGAGTGAGTAATCATACTCAGTGTTACCATTCCTTAAGTTAGACATGTCATCAACACAATCAAGTACAAGTAGTGAAGTATAACAAATGGTGGGCTCTCACACCTACCACCCCAGCATCAACAGATAGCATAACCTCACAATCAAGTTCTTATTCTAGTTGAATAATGCATGCAGTCATGATATGCAAATGTTATGCTCCGGAGAAATAAACAGCGGGGTTACCACCCAGCAGCAGCATTGGACCAATGCAAGTGAAAATGTGATGCATGCATGTTTACCAAGTATTTATTTAATTTCGTATTCAATCAGCAGTATTGGCGAAGCCAGAATACCTCAATCTTATAAAGAGTCTATTAAACAGGAACACAACCGATAGGAACGTGACCGAACACTGGACAGCGAGGAAAGTCTGACACTAGACAGTGTCCTTACCGAACACTGGACAATGCCAAGTCGGGGTACCCTCTACTAGGCCGGGGCCCACCGCCAGGCCAAGGCGTCCTATGCCTGGCTCCAAGAATCCCAATTTAGGTCCGTCACCCAACATAACTGAATAATGAATCAAATGGTAAGGGTCTCGATGCCCTAGAATGTCATATGCATGGTAATGGGTCGTCACCCAAGATCAATGATAGTAGGCTTGTCACCTAGCATCGGTGCTCAAGACTCTCGATAAGACCATCAGGATCAATACCGGTCAAAGATAGCACAAGCACAGTTACCCATATACCATGCCTGGCCCATGAGCTTCAGTATGTAGGATTCAATGCTCAAGGCTATTGGAGGGTTCATCACCCACACTAGCCAAAGACAACATAAACACAGTTACCCATATTCCATGTTTGGCTCATGAGACTTGATACATACAGTTATAAATGACTGCATAACAATGGTAATTGTGGTATTCGAAATTCTGCAGAATATGTAACAATGATCAAACAAATATGATTAATCCTGAAATTGACTGATTTGTTAAGCCGAGCGAAACGTTAACCAAACCGGTGTAGCTAGGGTCGGTCGATCATGTTACCCCCAAGTCGACCAAACAAGTCTGTGACGGCCAAACCCGACTAGGCAGTCCATAAATTGTGATTTTCAGAGATTAATCCCAATCATGTCAATTAAATAATATACTAAGTATGTTGTGAGAGGAATAGAACATCATAGCATTCATTGTCTCAATCAGGCATAAAACCAAACAGTTGATATGCGATATACTTCATTTCATATATGGGCGTACAATCAAACACTTGGCGTGCTATTGCAGGCCAACTCATCAAATTCACAATCAGGCACTAGCCTGGGTGGATGGTAATCCACTTACTCAAGCATATGTGAACTTCTGTTCACTCAGGAATTTCATCAAACACTTGATATGCACAACACATCAAATCTCATATTTATATAAAATCGATTCAAATGGGCAATCAATCCACACATCGAAGTAAGCATGTAATTAATCAACACATACAGAACATCAATAAAAAACATAAATCATTCGGCACTTAACTTTGAATGAAATTCAAGAAAAACCCAATTTTCACTATTTGGAACCCTCGTGGGCTGATAATAGCCAACTTAGAAGAATAGTCCTCACCTGTGTTGGTGAATTTACACGCTAACAACGTCTAGAACGAAGGATTCGAAAGAAGTAGCGAAAATCCTACAGAAATTCAAATAAAGATGGTTTTGAGAAAGAAAAGTCTGATTTGGGTTTGTAATTCGAAGTGTAGATTGGAGTATTACCAGTAATTGATAGCTGGCATCGATCGATTGAAGAATTCGGCGACGCATGCGACGAATCCGGGAGAAATCCTCAATTCCTAGCTACCCAAAATCCCTAATTTCATCTCAAATGAAATTCTCAAATGGGGCTTAGTATTTATAGTTCTAGATGGCCCAAGGTTGAGGCGAGTCACACAACTCACCCTCTCTAGTCTTGATCTAAGTTGTGCAGTTCAGGATAGGATGTCGGGTATCTGATATAGGGGAAAGGTCAAGCCCATTAAGGCAATCGATTCCGCGTAGATTCGTGATCAACGGCCCACTAACGAACGGTCTATAGCTGTTCTAAGTTTTCAGGACACCATTTAAATGATTTAGAGAACAAAGTTCAGCGAATCCTTTCACTAGGTCGTAACGGGCATAGCTAGGTATATGATGTGATATACAGGGTGCATTTATTTGCAGGTTAAGGGCGGTTAATCTCATTCGTATGGTTTTATATGTCGAAAGGGCTATTTTGTTAAATCGATTTCTAAACTCAAGATAATCGAGATTTGATTAATTGATTAGGGTAGTCTAAGGTGGATCTGCATTGTAAGTCGGTTATATAGGTTAATCCATTGTGATTTCAGTAAATCATAGATTGAGATTCATTAATCAACGGATCGGATGTAAGATTAAACAATTAAAAAGGAATCCATAGTTATCCATGATATCTACCAGAGAGTGTACGGTTAGATTGATGTGTCTAAATGTTTTACGAGGTTTCGATCAAATCGGATCATTCAAACTAGAGTTTCATGTACAAATTTTCTAGATTATTGGTTCTAAATCATGCGTATGCATTCTCATTTGAGAATTAAAATAGAAAAAATTCTAAAGGCACTCGTGTACTTTCAAGGCTTGAGGATTGAAATTTCCAGGGCGTTACATATGGAATCCCTAATACTATCATCACAGATAATGGGACCCGTTCGTCAACAAGAAGATTGATGACTTCCTCAACAAGTTCAAGATTCAACATTATCGATCGAGCCCTTACCGTCCTCAGACGAATGGTGGGGTAGAAGCCGCAAACAAGACAATCGTCAGGATACTCGAGAAGATGGTCGTGACTTATCGAGATTAGTCAGATATGCTCCTATATGCACTTTGGGTCTATCGAACATCTGTACGGTCTGCTACAGGCGTTACTCCTTTCGAGCTTACTTACGGAATGGAAGCAGTTCTACCAGTCGAGGTGGAAATACCGTCACTACGGGTGTTACTGGAAAGCGGAATTGAAGAAGGAGAATGGCAACGGGCCAGATTCGATCAGTTACAGCTAGCAGATGAGAAGTGCATGCGTGCGCTAAGTCATTCCTAGTGTTATCAGAAAAGGATCGCTCGGGCTTACAATAAGAGAGTCCAAAAAAAAGTTTCAAGGTGGGCAACATGGTTATGAAGAAGATCCTACCATCGCACCTTCCGGATCCCAGAAGAAAGTTCAAACCCTCATGGGACAGACCGCTGATCTTCAGAGAAGTACTTCCTGTAGGCGCCCTCAGACTCACCAGCATGAGAGGGGCGGATCTTCCTGAGCCAATCAACGCAGACAAAGTGAAAATCTTTCACGGGTAAGTCATTCTGACCTTATTAAGAGTTACATTAGTAGAGCTGAAGTCAAAGGGTTGAAGCTAAAACTTCTGAGAAATCATTTCCTTCCACCAATAAATGTTTCAAATAAAGGGGTTCAAAAGAAAAAAGAGAGAAGAAAAAGAAAAAAAAGGAATACAAAGAAAAAACAAAAAAGAAAGAAAATGAAAAGCCAAAACAAAACACCCGAGAAAAATCAACCCGAAAGGAAACACAGTCATCCATCCATCCATCTCAAAAGGGTCTGTGGCTAAGACCGACAGGTCTATCATCATAACAAAGGATAAGGGCCGAAAGGCTACCATCGGCCGACAACGATGGATTACCGACCTCTAGTCGCCGCAGTTATCCACAAAAAAAAAATGTGTGCTTAAACAAAGAGGGTGGAGTGAAAATTCGAAAGGGCACTTCGAGTAAAAACAGTGGGCATACATCGGACTTGGTGAAAACTCGAAAGGGCGCCAAGGGTAAAAACAGCATAGCTACCAAGGGGCAGGAAAGATCAAATACCCGGGACGTGATGAAACCCGAAAGGGCGCCACGGGCAAAAATGATGGGAAAAGGCCGGCTGTGGTGAAAAGTCGAAAGAGCGCTGCAGGCAAAAATGACTCGAATAGAAAAAGAAGAAGAAAAAATAAAAAGTGCAGGTACCAAGAAATCAGACGGTCCAAATTAGCTCAAGCAGTTGAAATTCAAGAACAAGAATAAGTACAGTCGGGAACAAATAACTCTACAAACTTTGACAAAACTCTCAAGAAGTAATAGTTTCTATTGCCTACGCCTCTAGGGAACCAAAGAGATCTCACACAAGTCAATCTCGAGACGTCAGTCAAAGCATTGGCCGAGCCTTAGTTTTGATTCCTATGTCCCGGCACAAAATCCAGACACACTCATAAGACAACTCATGGCGCAATAAGTTCTTAAAAAAGTTTTTCTTTTCTCTTTCCATTAATGCGTCGTATTTCTTATATATATATATATATCATATCATATCATATCATATCATATCATCTCTTTCAAAAATGCATCATCACTAGTCATATATTATGCAAAAAGAGACGTACAGATAACTGGCACAGCCCTAAAAAGCAAAAAATCAATCTCTACCCTCCTCCTCGTCATATCAGGTAAGTTCTCTGACTCATAATGAAATAACCTCGCTCTCAACTTGCTCACCTCCATACGCAGGTAATGCACCTCATCTCGCTCAAGGTTACGGATCACCGTCTCCTCATCAGACAATCTCTGATCAGCGGCTAATCTCCTCGACATCATCTCACAATGATACCGGAGTGTAGAAATCTCAGACAACAAGTGGCCATCAGTGGCCAAGAGGAAGCTGAGATCTATAAATGGGCGCTCCTCAAAGGGCTCATATGAACCAGATGAAGAACCAGCATCCCCAAGAGCATCCTGCTCATCCTCATCAGTGGTCAGGTGCTAGCAAGGAATGCGCCGATACAAAGACTGCTTAACAACCCAATGCTGGTATGGGGCAGTCGCCATCGAAAAAGTCTGCAGCTCAAAACTAAGGAAATCAGCAGTCAAGTGACTCGCCCAGGATCCATCAATCCAAGTCCTAAAGTCAGATGATCTGGCCGGAAGTGCTCGACGCCAGATACCCGAGAAAGCAAAAAGAAGAACATCGTGCTCATACCCAAACTGCCACAGGAACCGGATAGGGTGATAAGAAAAGTAAGATCGAAAGCCTACCAGCATCAGAGGAAGGCAATGAGCATCACAAAGCACTGGAGGAAGTGAAAGCCAAGATGACTCCCAACGAACATTCCAGTCGCACAGCTTAACAAACATCCTGCGATATAAGGGCTCGCTCATCCTAACTGTATGCAGAAGAAACTCAATGATATGTCGCATGAGGTCAGGGCGACGAGTGCCAGGAAATGATACAGGAACAGTTAGCGAAAGACGCTCCCATAATCAGATCTGATCGTGAGAAAATAAAGAGATTCAGTTAAAGCAAAGTAGTTCCCAAAAGACAAGAAAAGAAAAAGAAAGTACAAAAAGGTTACCTGGAGAAATGCACAGCAGCCGCGAAGGACACGGGTGTGGCCTAGGGCACAGTCAGTCAGCCCATTGAACAGCTCAGCTAAGACAAGAAAAATGATCCCCTACCGTAGAACAACTCGGCCCATCACCTCGAATAACAAAGGAGTCTGAGATTTGCCCCATCCTGAGAATAGCACCTCAACTACCAGACAGAAGATCAGCGCATGCTGAGAAAGTAGGGACCCTGCTGCACTCTGAGGGCCCGAGAAAAGATCATACAACGAGTCTAAAGAGAAGACCACAACATCCTGACCGGCAGCTACAGGCTGAATAAGATACGGAATCCCAAACCAGTTCTGCGGAGTGGCAGTCTTCGGCAAAGTCTTCGGCGAGAAATACTGAGCATAATCCTAGGAAAGACCTTTCAAGCACGCGAGCTCCTCCAAAGAAGGTCACATCTCCATATCGTTGAACGCAAATAAGTTCAACGAAGGGACCAAGTCAATCAGTGTGGCCCCGAGCATCCTCTAATCAATGTCAACCCTAGCCATATGGATCAGACCGCCAAAGCTATAGGACTCCAACTCTCGAACCTCATAAGCTGACAATCTGTCAAGCCAAGCAAGCAGTCGTGGTGAACAAGAAGGACGAGAAAGCAACTGGTAAGTCCTCACAGGAATCTCCTTTAGAACAAAAGGTTCAGGAATCGATGACAGCTCATCAAGGATCGGAAGATCAACGGGCAAAGGAGAAGGAAAATCTGGAACCCCTGTGAACTCAATAGCCCATGACCTATCCCCAGTAGCGACTGTCTGATATAGTCGCATTGCTATCTGAAACTGTTATGACCTCAGCAGCATGAGAAGACTCGCCCACCTCATGAACCGAGTGCTTAAAAGGTCGACGATCAAGAGAAGGTCGGTACTCTTCATCAAGAAGGCTATCAGCAAAGATCACGCCGCACATCGTGGCAACCTGACCAATCTGACCACTGAAAAATGCATCTGAGCTGTCAAGAAGGGCCTCGGCGACCCCGATCGAAGAATCTACGGTCAGATCTGGACTTGTAATCCTCTCCAGCATAAAATAAAAAACCCAACCATCACTCTGTCCAGTCAAAGGAATCATCGGGACATCCACACCGTCCATCATCAAGGGGACATCATCAATGATCACATCAAATCCACCCAAGCAAGTGTGCCGCACATCTCGGCCATCATCAAGTGCATCCAAGCCGTCAAAGGTATCATCTGAATCATCCATACCATCTAAACATGAGATCAGCCCATCTATATATGTCCATCATAACCCCATCATCACCATCAATCACATCATCCATGCGGCCCACACTCAAAGAGTGCACAGCCTCACCTATGGTTCATCTCCCCATCTTATCCATACCATCCAATCCTCCCATGGTTAATGCCCCATTCAAATATAAAATTCCAGCCATCCCACCATTAATGGAGGTGTTCAAAGCTCCACCAACCACCAAGCTCAATTTTTCATCAATACCCCCTCTTAATGCCCCGTCTACCCCATCCATTAAAGACATCTCACCATCATTAAAGCCCCCACCATCTTCTGAAGTATGGGACCCACTAGGATCAGCCTTCATCACCCCCAAGCCATCATCAATGGCTGCCCAAGAGGGTACAAGAAGAGAACAAGACAAAGTAAAGAGAAAAGACAAAGCAAGGAAAAGATTCGTGGCTGGAATCGAATTTTCCAGTACAGAGAATGTAGAGATGGGGACAAGGATCTGCTGAGCCCGCACTGACTGCACAAGAGGCAAGGTCTGGGTGGCCCTCTGTGGGCCACCCGTACGGACAGTCTCCCTTTCTCTCCGCAAGATTGGCTCCACAGCCTTTGGTAGGTGAGACTGTCAGTCCACGTCAGCAGTTGGCACCCTAAGGGCCGCCCAAAGCTCCAATCGACTCCGAATTTTGTCTGAATCTGATCTGAATCATCTGGAAGGTACCCCACTAGTCCAATCATGAAGTACGGCGACCAAAATGGGTCTGATCAAGTCAAAGAGAAGAAAAATCGATTAAGAGGGGCCCACAAGCAATCTGAGCCATTCGAAAACTAGATCATCATGATCCAAACCATGGAAAAGCTTGCATGGGTCATCAAATAGCAATATTAAAGGTTTGATCATCAAGAAAGAAGGCTAGAGTCCAGGATCTGATCATCAGGTGGGCCCACATGGCTAAAAAGAGCAATCCAAACCGCTCAAATCATCATCCGCATCATGGGAAGCCTTCTTAGCCTCACAAAACATCAAGGATATGTGCTCCAAAGCGAAGCTAAAGTCTGAAAAGGGCCCACATGGCCAAATCAAGCAATCTGAACCGTTCAAGTCATCATCCATGCAGTTGAGAATCCTATCTTCTACAAAGCATCAAAGAATGGATCGAAAATCAATGCATCCAAGCATCATCAAGAAATCTGAGGCAAAACGAGGGTTGTATTTCATTCAGAAGATTTTGATACAGAAGAAAAGCAAAAGGCCTTAAAAATGTCAGAAGGCCATACATCAACAAGCTGATTACATCCTCAGAAAAGCAGGCTACAGATCACCAACATAATCATCATCATCCCTCCTCTCATCTCGCTCCCGACGGTGAAGGTCTGTCAGAGGAGCTGTCACTGATCCTCCAGTATACCTGTGGCAACCCCCTGGAACATATAGTGAAGGAAGAAGAGGTCCCTGTCCATACAGCAAATACCACTCATCATAATCATGATCCGGGATCGTAAAGCGAAATCCAGGCTGACCCTCGAGAGCATCGGCCATAGCATCAGCCGGAATCTGAGCAGCCGGAGGGGGTGCAGAACAAGGAACCCAGGCCACACCGGTGATCTGTCGGAGCAATCTCTTGCCCAGGTACCATTGAAATGATTCAGCATTAGAGAGCATGATCAGGAGGCATGAAGAATCATACACCTCCATGCGTTGAGGAGTATAGTAAAGGGGAAAGTAGGCATATGACATCCGAGCAAACTACAAGAAAGAAAATCACCACAGTCAGTTGCAGAACAGCACGATGGATGAGGAAAGTAAGGTACTTACGTCATCGGTAGTTAATCCATCTATGTCAGCACGCCAATTATCCCCAAACACTCGAGGATTTCCCTGACGGTTTTGCTGATGCCAATGCATGAAGCGATACAAGGATGGTTCAACATCATCCCGTATCCTTGGCGACAGTTGGGCAAAATGATCATAGAAACAGGTCTGGACAAGGGCAAACACAATGATCAGATGAAGAAAGAAGACAAACATCTCCAAGGGAGGTTAAAAGAGAATACCTCCACGACGGGCCAAAAACCTGAAAAAGACCTGCTACTTCAAGAGGTCTTATTCAAGCCCTGGTTGATGCGAGTCAAGATGGGCCCATTCCAATTATATGAATGGTGAAGATCCTCAGTTAAGTGAAGAAATTTAGGATTGATCCTCTCATTTGCATGACAGAAAAGGAATGAACCGAAGGCGTAAGTAATCATAACCTGTCCTTTATGAAGGGCTTCCAACTCGGTAGTAGGGATGACAACAGCGAAGGTGTTGTGAAATGACCACAGTTTCACTTGGCTACTCTGAAACTCGCTCTCAGGTGGGATGGCTCCCACAAGCCGTATCCAGTTATTGGGGGTAATGAGGGCAAGAGAGCCCGCATAGGGAACAACTGCCCCATGGAATGGAAAACCTATTTGCATATATATATATATATATATATATATATATATATATATATATATCCAGGGGAGTTATCCCCCATTCGCCACAAGAAAGTTGAAAGGTGTGGGTCTCGTCCCTCCACCTCTCATAAAGGGCTGTAAGTAGCATGCGGTTGGCATTATTGTTGTGAAAACGTAATGCAAGAAGGTCGGCGAAAGGAGTGTTGGCCAGAACACGCTCAAGCATCGGCTGCGGTTGTTCCACCCAGTTATCCCAGAGGTCTTGGGTACCTCAACCTTTTATGGAAGGAAGAGGTTGGTGCACCTTGGCTAGAGAACACATACGGTCCCCGCGGCGAACAATGAAGGCAGGGTCATCCTCATTAACCGCTCTATGCCCTCTCGTGCCGTCTGCCATCAAATCCTACAAGCTTGGCAAGATAAGTGTTCGCTTCCCCAAGTGTAGGGTTGCGATGTAGTAATAATCTCGGTGAGACCGAGGTCGATCCACAAGGACTTGTGTAGGAATTCACAAAACACTTCCAATGGTTTCTACTTAAGAGTTAACTAAACAGGATTTTAGGAATTTGGTGTAGATAGATATTTTGAATTAAATTAAATGTAATCAATAATAAAAAGCACTAGGGGTACAAGGATCCACTTGTAGCAATCCTTGATGCTTAATTCGCTGTGGTTTCTCACTTTCTCAACTAGAATCGAAATTAAGTCCTATCTAGCCGGATGATAGAGCAGTTAAAACAACAATCTGCCATATGTGTGATTCAAGTACATGATTCCCTCAATTCAAGTTAGGACTTGAGCACACTCAATTGTATAAGTCAAGCTAGTTCCAATAGGTTAAGATCACAATCATAATCATCATTAACTTCTGTCACAAAGTATAACTATGTCATGATTTGAACTCAATTCAAATCACATAAACAACCACACATAGGCAGAAATTCCAGAAAGAGTAAAACTTTTAGTATGAAGTTCCCACATGAGGATCATAGATCTATAGCGTATTAAATCCAATTCCTCGGATCATACAGGTCTAGAATGATTCAAAACAATTAAGAACTCAAGTAATTTTTCTAAACATCCATAAGCCATCATAAGATTAAGAAAAACTACTTAGAACTTTATTCAAACTTCAACCATTGTTCTTTACTAATAATTCAACTTGAAACCAAATCAAACGAATTGAAACATCTTAGATTCACTACAAGCTTCACCTCTTAGCCCTAGCTAAGAGGTTTAGCCGTTCATGATCCAAGGAAACATGAAAACAACTAAGAAAAATTTAAAACTAGAAGAATAAACTAGGAGGAGTTGTAGAACTCCAGATCTGACTTTCGCCGCCTCCCACCGTGCTAAATATCTTCTCGGATGCCTTAAGAACGAGCTAGGGAAGTCCTTTTATAGCTTTGAAGCCCTACGTGTGAAGAAACCTCAAGAAATCCCGCAAGATTAGCATTTTGTGCAGAGATTTTCGAAGCTCCGGATGTTCCTGAGTGTTGTCCGGCCGGTGGACAAAGTGCCTACAATTGCGATTTTCACTGGAGTATTTTTTACACAGTCTGACCCACCAGCCGACCGGTCGGCTGGCCGGCCGATGGACATGCTTCAAACTGTTGAATTCTCTTGACATTACAATGCAGAGGCCGACCCTTCTACCGGCCGGTCGGCCGACCGATCGGTTAGTCTGTCCGGCCGATCGGTCAAGGGGTCAGCCTTCATAAACCTTGTCAAGAGATTTTGCTATTTCTGGAGGGTTTGGCCGGCCCGTCGGTGGCTGTGGCCGGCCGGCCGGTGGACATGAAATTGGCTGAAATCCTCAGCTTGGCCTCCTTCATCTTCAATGCACTTTGCTCTACCTTTGGTCCTTCATTCCTTTGATCTTCAAGGTGTGTAAATAGCATCTCTTAGCCCTCATTTGACGAATTCTCTCTCTCCTACAACCACAAAACCATGCATTAGTTAGGTCTTTAATCACTTATTTCAAGCATAGTTAGTAATGAAATGGGGATAGAATATGCATGTTTAAGAGCTCAACAGTAAGCTCCTATTCTTTACCCGTTAAAATCCAAATCATTATCCAGGAAACCCATGGATTTGGACTTACATTCAAATGCAGAAATCCCATGCCCAAATCCATGTGTCACCTAGGATATGTGTTGGGCCTATTAAAGAAAGCAAAGTCCACCTAAAAGAGGGTTGCATGACATGCCTTAGATGAGGAAAATCCACCATCCAAGGACACCTTTTGAACAACAAATGTACTCAAGTGCCATGAGATCAAAGTGGGATAAGAATCACGCTTCATAAGAAAAATCCATTTTTAAAGTCCATGTGTGATCAAGGTTTGGTTCACTTTCCATATCAAAGCAATGAGCCTCATTTAAGATGTCTCCATCTTTTTACACATGTACACGGACAAATGAGGAATAGGAAGGAAATTGGTCCTCAAGAGCAACTCAAGTGCCCCACCTCAATGGATTGAAAGGAGCACATAGCCCACTTGAAGAACCATAAGATCCCACTCTTGGGTCAATCATGAGCAACTTATGTGCATCATTTTGATAAATGTTTTGACTATGAGAATATAATATGGTAATCTACCCACAAACATATGAGCCAAAGAAGCCAATGGTAAAAAAAATGATGCACATAGCCCACATGAAGAATCAAAGTTAGAAATGTCCATGTAAGGACAAGTTTGGGCAACTTATGTGCACCAATTTCTTTACCAAAAAGAAGACCATTTGAGCACAAGAGGGCATGACTTGATGAGTCATCCAACCATCATGAAAGTGATTAAGAATGATATACATAGCCCACTTGAAAATCAAAATCCAAAATGCCCCAAAGCATGGGGGAAAATTTGGGCAACTTATGGGTATCATTTTTTCCCCACAAATTGAAAAAGATCACTCATCCTTGAGAAGGATGGTGGGTGACCCACCAAACACCCCAAGAGAAGTTCAAGGAGCTATGATTGCATGGATAGCTCACTTGAAGAAGGGTTATCCATTTGAGGGTGGTGGCATCAAAGGAAACTCTTAAGAACCACTTTCCTACAACATGAGAAAACCATTTGAACTTAATGAGATTGTTGAAACAACTCACTCATGGGACTTGTAAATGATCAAGTAACCCAAGTCCTCCATCCATCCAAAGAAAAGGCATGAAGGGAAAGAATCCTACATACACAAAGTGTAGTGTACGTGCACACACGACTAAAAGAAATTCACAAGTTTAAATGAGGGCCCAAAAGCCCATCTACATGGAGGAATTCCAAGGAGCCCACCACACTTTGTGTATAAGAATATACATCATAATCAAGAAATGGTGGAAGATTTGGGCTATTTGTCCATAAAGGCCCAACTAAGAAATCTAGCCCACTTGAGATCAAAGTGAAGAATGGGCTAGTCACTTTTGTCATACACATGTGAAGAAAGAAGGGGTCATCCAAAGAGAGCATGAGGGAGCCCAAAATGAAGTATTAGGCCCATCAAATATACTAAGAGTCATGACTTCACTTTGAGCCCATTTGATACACATAAGGATATTTTACCATGCACACTTGGTGGACATGGCAAAGTTACCCTTTACATACACATAGAGGAAAAAAAAAAGGAAGATGAAATGAAGCTTGCAATGTCTGTTGAGCCCTTAAATGTGCATATTCTAACCCCATTTTATTAATAACTATGCTTGAAATACATGATTAAAGACCCAACTAATGCATGGTTTTGTGGTTATAAGAATAAGAGAGAGGATTCATCAATTGGAGACTTAAAGATGTTATTCACAAGCATTAAAGATCAAAGGACTAAGCGTGAAAGGGTGGAAGAAAGAAGCAAAGGAGAGAAGAAAAGAGGGTAGGAAAAAGCACCCAAGACCGATCGTTCGACCGGTCGTCCATAGCTCAGGACCGGTCATCCGACCGGTCCGAACACTCAAGAGAAGGAGCCTCACTGCAAACCTTGCTAGACCATCCACGACCAGTCGTACGACCGGTTGTCCAATGCTCAAACCGGTCGTCCGACCGGTCCTTGAATTAAAATCCTGGGTTCGAATTTATGAAAAACTCACTGGACTGTTTTTATGCTTTTGAGACCGATCGTGCGACCGGTCATCCATAGGCTCAGACCGGTCGTGCGACCGGTCGTCTACATAACAGAACGTGTCTTTCAAGCTCTAATTTTCTCTGCGCAGTCCGAGATTTCTTGCGCAATCCGGAACCTTCTGCACTATTCTATAAAAGGGGACCTGGGGCTTCTTCCAGAGGTATCCTAGAAGAGATTGAGCATGGTGGGAGACGGTGGAAGTCGGATTCGGAGTTCTACAACTCCTCCTAGCATGTTCTTCTAGTTTTATGTTTTGTTTAGTTGTTTTCATGTTTCCTTGGATCATGAACGGCTAAACCTCTTAGCTAGGGCTAAGAGGTGAAGCTTGTAGTGAATCTAAGATGTTTCAATTCGTTTGATTTTGTAATAACCCTGGTTTTCCATTAGTTGCGATAAATTAATTTAAGGGTTTAATTTAATAATTAAGTAAATAAATAATTTATATAATGAATGAGTTAACATTAAACAATCCATGAGGATTATGGTAGGATCTTTCATATAAAATAAATAAAAAAAATAAAAAAAAATAAAAAAAATAAATAGGCTATTAATTAAACCCAAGTTGTAAGACAATTTGCGGGAGTCACGATTTCTAGTGATCATTACCGTACAAAACTCTATACAATAGTTCTAGGACACGATCCAACTATACATGTCAAATTTCAGCCCTCCGATCATCCTACAAGTGCCCTAACCAGAAATCAGGCCATAAGTGGGCCATCTAACTTCGGAACTGTCTCATTTTTGGCGTCATACCCTAAAATTACGTGGCCTACCTGATGATTGGAGTGGATTCGGCATATACATCATGGTGGGACCCACGTGCGTCCCGTGCACCATCAACGCGCGGTCAAACCGCGTTGACCGCGAGTTGAAGAAGATTTTCTTCTTCTTCTTCGTTCGCTGTGTCTGTGACGAGCGGACGCTGTCCGCTGGCGACGTCTGCACCGTCCGATGACGATCGTTGCGGGTGGGCCCCACATGAAAGAGGAAGTACGGTGAGGTGTGCGTGCACAGCAAGTAACCAGGGGTCGGAAGAGTCCCTGCTGCACCCGCTCCTTCACCCGCTGAAACAGCGGACGCTGTTACAGCGTCCGCACGCTGTCGACGGTGGGCCACCTTGCGACCATCGGGATGGGCCCCATCGTAAGATCCAAACCGTCCGTAATGTTTGTACGCTATGCGTCCATCGTCCGTTGTAAATATTTTGATCATCCGTGGACCGTACGGACCTACTCAGAACACCGTTTAAAGCCCGAGGAACCGAGATCTACCAATCCGTTCTGCATGGACGGACCGTATTCATGTTGGACCTTCGTGTGGACCCCACCTGAGACGTCAACGGTCCATGTCGTCCAGAAACAGCTGGAAGGAGGTTTCCTACTTCAACTCAGACACGAGACCGGGAATGAGTCCGCAAGCTTCGACGCCCATCCAGTAGTGGGTGTATATAAACCACTATAGGCTCTCTTTCCTCTCCAAGAAAACACCAGAGAGAGTGAGAGAGAGAGAGAGAGAAAATCGTTAGAGAGAAGGAGGGAGAGAGAGAGAGGGAGATAGAGAAAATTGTTAGAGAGAGAGAGTGTGGGTGTGTAGTGTGGGGGAAGGTGTCCGCACCTCACGGCTGCTGTTGTTGCTGGAACCTGCTACTTTGTTGCTAGAGCCTGCTCCAGCAAAGAAGAAAGAAGGAAGGAAGAAAGAAGAAAGAAAGGAGGAAGAAGGAAGAAGAAGTTTCAACCGAGTCGACTCAGTCTCAAGTTGGATCTTTAGATCTGTCAGTGAGTGATTCATCTCATAGTTTTTCTGGTTAATTTTCCTTACTTCTCTTGTGATTATGCTATAAGTCTTAGTTCTTTCTTTTATTGCTTAATAATTGGGTTTTGGGTTAGGAATCCGTCTTCAATCCGCTTCATAAATCAAGTCTTAATATGGTCTTTATTTCTTCTCTCTCAATTGTAGGAGAGTTTTAAGTATAGGATCCACTTCAACCTCTGTTCTGTTCATTCGTGATGTCTTCCCAAATTATCCTATCTATTTGTACATGTCTAGATGCTAGATGAACTTGTCATAGGTTACCTTACACATTCTAATAATTTTTCCAAATTATTCTAGACTTCCTTAATCTACTACCAACCAAATGTTTAGACAAAGGACTATGGAAATAAAGACAATACATGCATGGTATGATTGGAATTTGATTTTGATATGCATTGTATGCTTGAAGAGATGTTTCCATGATTCATGACATTCATATACATTCTTATACACAACGACAGAACAGGAGCATGGTTGATTTGACTCCTGGCGTGCATGGTTGATTTGCCGCCTCGCTGTACCGGTTAGGTGAGCATGGTTGATTTGCGACAGGTTCCTAATGTTCAGTGGCAGCGAGTTCTGGTCGTTTCACTTATTGAGCATGGTTGATTTGCTCGGTTGGATCAGTGGTGCATGGTTGATTTGCCCACTGGCGTGCATGGTTGATTTGCCGCCTCGTTGTACCGGTTAGGTGAGCATGGTTGATTTGCGACAGGTTCCTAATGTTCAGTGGCAACGAGTTCCTAGACGTTTGTGCTCTTACACGTATCATAACATACATGACATCATGATAATCATGCTTCACTTCTAATAGGACCTAAGACGTTTACATCTTCATCATATTCTTATATATATTCATAAAATCGTAGCTGTTAGTATTTTACGTCTAACGTTTTGTCAACTGGAATATTACTTGTGATGAAAATGATCTCACTGGGCTTTAGCTCACCAAAATCACCACAGTTCCTGCAGGATATCAAGAGGAAGGAGGAGCGGCTGAAGCAGAATATTTGGACGATTACTTTTATTAGAAGACTTATATTAGTTTAGGTGTTGAATTTATTTCCTTTAGAAGATGATTGAAAACAAATTTTAGTAGATTTGAATACTTTGCAGAATGGATGTAGTTGTTTGATTTAAACTTTTATTTGAGATTTAATTCATGGTTAATAAAACACTTCAGTTCAGTATTATTGTGGTATGTGGAATGAAATATCTCTACAGGTTATATTTGGATTGAGTTCACACTCTGAAACTCGAGCCCTGAGTCGTTATACTCGAGTCTCGGATTTCAGGGTGTGACAGATTTGGTTTCAAGTTGGATTATTAGTGAACAACAATGGTTTGAAGTTTGAATAAAGTTCTAAGTAGTTTTTCTTAATCTTATGATGGCTCATGGATGTTTAGAGGAATTGCTTGATTTTTTAATTATTTTGAGTTATTCTAGACCTGTATGATCCAAGGAATTGGATTCAATACGCTCTAGACTTATGATCCTCATGTGGGAACTTCATACCAAAAGTTCTATTTTTCTACAATTCTGGATTATGTGAGATTGTGTATGTGATTGAATCAAGTTCAAATCATGATCTAGTTATACCTTGTGACAGGATTTAATGATGATTATGATTGTGATATTAACCTATTGGAATTAGGATTGACCTATGCAATTGAGTGTGCTCAAGTCCTAGCTTGAATTGAGAGAATCATGTACATGAACCACGCATATGACAAATTGTTTGTGTTAACTGCTCCATCATCCGGCTAGATAGGACTTAATTTCGATTCTAGTTGTGAAAGTGAGAAACCACAGCGAATTGAGCATCAATGATTGCTACAAGTGGATCCTTGAACCCCTAGTGCCTTTTTATTATTGATTATATTCGATTTAATTCAAAGCATCTATCTACATCAATTTCCTAAAATTCATTGAGTTAACTCTTCAGTAGAAACCATTAGAAGTGTTTTGTGAATTCCTACACAAGTCCCTGTGGATCGACCTCAGTCTTACCGAGATTATTACTACATCGTAACCCTACACTTGGGGAATCGAATAATGTCCCTCTCCATGCACCACCTTGAGAAGAGATTGGAAAAGTAGAAAAGGCCAAAAAGTTTGAGCCCACCTCAACTCCCTTGAAGTATCTACATAAAGAAAAGAAAGAGAACATGAGAAGAGAAAATGAAAAAGAAAACAATGAAATGAAGGAAAGGAGTGGTCCATACCTTCACCACTCACCAAAGGGGGGCTACCTTCCTGTCCCAAAACTCCACCAAAGCCTCACCACTTGAAAAAGCAAAAGGGCCACTAAAAGAAAAGAAAAACTTGAAGAAAGAGAGAGTGTGAGAAAGAAGAGAGAGAGATTGCACGTTGGAAGTGCCAAAGGTGCCCCATGTTATATAGAAAAGGGGAGAGCACCCCATTACCCAGCCCACTGGAAAAACTAATGGGCAAAGGAGGCTTGGGCAGCACCCAAGGGGCCAGCCGTCCTCCCATCAAGTTGAAACAACCTCTCTCTCTCTCTCTCTCCTTAGGAAGAACTTCCCCTTGGGAAGAGTAGTTGCAAGTGAATCTTGTACCTCCATGTAAGAATGAAGTGATGGAAGAGAAGAATGAGAAAAAGAGAAAGGAATCTCACCAAAATCTCATCTTATGAGAAATTAGAGAGAAATTAGATTGATGATGTGGAAAAAGCTCCATGAGATTTTCAAAGGAAAGAAAAAAGAATTGACTTAGTCAAACATTGATCTCAACCATCCAAGGTCATGGCCTGATGGTCTGAATCGTTTTCTGAAAACACCGAGAATTTTCAACCCTGATCTCTGTTTACCTACCATCCCAAATGTGGTCCGAAGACCCTAAATACGTCGAGATCAAGATCCTGAGGGATTTTCAATAAAAACTAACATCGGTCTTGATCGTTCGAATTAAGATCCGATGACTCTGGACATTTTTATAAAAACAAAAAAAAAATGTATTTGCAGCATCGCTTGTACATAGTTTGTGGTCCGAAGACCTTAAACTACGACGGGATCAACATCTCAAGAGACTTTTAATAAAAACCGGCAGCGGTTTTGATCGTTCGAATCAAGATCCGACGACTCCGGATATTTTTCTAATATATATATATATATATATATATATATATATATATATATATATATATATATATATATATATATATATATATATATATATATACAATTCTTGCGTCGCTTGTACAAAGTCGTGGTCCGAAGACCCTAAACTACGTCGGGATCAAGAACCCAAGGGATTTTCAATAAAAATCGGCATCGATCTCGACCACTTGGATCAAGATCTGATGACCCGGATTTTTTATAAAAAACACAAAAAATATACATTTCCAGTCTCGCTTGTACATAATTTTCAGTCCGAAGACCTTAAACTACACTGGGATTAATTTCTCGAGGGACTTTTCTTGCTTTCAACAAAAAACTGGCATCAAGCTCGACCGCTCAGATCAAGGTTCGATAATTCGGATCTTTTCAAAAAATCGCAAAAAGAATGTATTTTCGTCATATACATAATTTTGGGTCCGAAGACCTTAAACTATACTGAGATTAATTTCTCGGGGGACTTTTCTTGTTTTCAACAAAAAACCGACATCGACCTCAACAGCTTGGATCAAGGTTCGATAACCCGGATCATTTCAAAAATACTAAAAAGATTTTAAGCTTCCCATAAAAACCAGTATCAATCCCGATCACTCAAGTTGAAGTCTGAAACTTTCTCAAAAAAAAAATTCACCATCAATTTTAACTAGCGCAATCTATCCCCAGAGGTCCGAAGACTTAAAACTATACTGGGATTAACTTCTCGGGGGCTTTCTTTCCCAACCCGTCCCGGACATGGCTGACGCTTGATCGTACGGATGTCCGGAATCTTCTAAACAGGTAAGGGCTGAGGCGGGTAGAACCCCGCGATCATGTTCGTTTTGAACACACCGTGATAGACAACCTTGATTTGGAACTCACTGTTGAATCTAAAGGATGTTCCCTGTTCCTAAAACTCATGAAGGGACAAAGGGAAATGTGAGGATGTGGCTCATTTTGTTTTCAATAATCGATCTCCATCCTGACTACTCAGGTAAAGATTTGGACCAAATATTTGCAAGAAATCACAAAATTGTCACCATCCCTAGCACAGCACTTCTGGAGTCTTAAACTCCACTCACTCACTTCACAATTTGGGATGACGGATCTGATCACCCGCAAATTGGAATCTTGACCAAACTGGCAACCAAACGTCATCCCAATCACACCCATCCCCCAGAAGAACATCTTGAGGTACAACTAACAACCTCCTTCATCCTTCCCCATCAGCAAAGAAACAACATCTTGGGATGATGGACCTGATCGACCACGGGTCGGGATCTTGACTAACCCGCTGACCAAACATCCTCATTGAAAAGAAAATCTCTAGGGAAGCACAACCCTGCAAGCAATAAACTCAAAGTTCTCCGCATCCCCAGCGAAAGCAAAATTATCGAACTGAAAGAGAATGAGCCAAATCATCCATCCATCATCAAATATGCATCCCCACGCATTAGCATCCATCACATCAATCATCATGTTTACCTGCTTTCAAAATAAAAGTCGGTTAGCCAAAGACCCCACAGGCATCCCTGGTGGAGGAGCCTGGTGGAGGCGCATGCAAGCCATATTTCCTTTTCGAAAAGATAAAAAATATTATATATATTCCTATTTGCAAATAAAAACCCGACGGAGTATCACTCCCCAGAGTGGGTATCTTTTTAAAATCTAAAAAATATTTTCCCAATAGAGCGTTTGGCCTCCAAAACACTGAGAGATCTTCCATGTCTCTGGGTAGGAGCTGACCCAAAATTCAAATAAGATCCAATGTCTCGTGGTTTCCTCGGAAACTATCGGATCCAATGCACTCATAGTACGGTCGAACTGAACTCCAGTGTCAGTGCGGTCGTACCACATGCCAAGATACGAAAAGATGAAAGCTAAAAGGCTCGGTCAAAGAAACCGTCTGAACAGTGGAAATGATGAATTGTAACCCAAGTATCAAAACTAGTAGATTGGGTGAAAAGAGTTCACCCGCACATACCTAGGTGTGGATGCCTGAAGTACCTTGACTGAGTCCAAGTTGGCATAGTGGATCTCCCGTAAGACTACATAGACGCATGGCAACTAACCACTTTGACGGTAAAGCGAAACAAGTACTCCTGGAGTGATCTAGGAAAGCAACGAACAATCAATTACAAGGTCGGTAACGTCGTAAGACTATGACGGACGCAGAGGCTCTACTATACCTTTCCGATGTTAGTACCGATCAGGAACGGAAGGGTTACGATTGGGTACCCAGGTTGCAGCTCATGCAGGGACAATCGCAATTTTTTCTCCAGACTCTCGTGGTATGTGTGAGTTATCAATTTCCAGACAATCAACTGACTCAGATATAAAGTCAAGCAAAGATTTCAAACCGCCATCTATGAATGACCGGGTCAGAAATGGGGTGTCCACTCACTTTGACATTCGGTTACACGCAACCTCTGCCAAAGAGGGGCATCTGTAACACCACACATTCGGCTACAATGTTGGTAGAGATAGCTGAATGAATGGAAGACCAAACCCCCAAATCTCATATCCAAACCTAGCCAAACTCACCCTTCTAAGCCCCAATCCATAGCCCAGCTCAAGCTTGAACCCAGTCGACTCACCCCTAAACATTAGCCTGAAAAACCCCCCATAAGAAAAACCAGACACAATTTTCTGAAAAAGTCAAACTTGGTGAGTCAACCCGCTAAGTTAAATCACCGAGTCAACTCATTGAGTCAGTCCAGCCCTTGCACCCAATCAACTCACCGTGTCAATCCATCTTTCAAACCCAGTCAACTCACCTGGTTCCGAGCCACAGCTTCAGAGTAGCTCCGAAACTCGAACCTCGGGCTTTGCTGCTTCAGGTTCGAGGGCCGTACGCTCTGAAGCTGGAGCAATGAGTCCGTACAGGCAGCCCTCAGGGGGTCGCCCAAGCTTATTTACGGGAATTGCCGCTGCTCACAGCTATAAATACCCCATTCCCTCTCTTGTTTTAACATCTAGAAAAAATCCCTCAACGTCCAGAAATTTCGAGTCCAGCTCCATCCATTTAGCCCATTCCTCCACCAAGGAGAGCCCGAGTGAGAAGAGCCTAACCCTGGTCCAGCCTAGCCTGACCTTAGTCCAAGTCTCCTAAGCTACCTAAGTCTCAATCTTAGCCACTCGAAGTAAACCCTTGCGACACCTCCATCCATCCAGCTACTCTTTTATTAGCATCATCTCATTCGCATCTAGCATAAGTGCAACATTTACTATTCTTCCAACTCCCCTGCTTATCATATCACTATAAATACTTTGATTATTCAAATACACAGCATGCATCCTGCATAAAGCACCATCAGTTCCAGCGTATGCTCTGGGCTTGCTTGTTAATGGAAACCTGCCCATCAGAAACTCTTACTGTTCAGACCTACATCCATGCATCATATCATTTATAAGAATGTACGAGGATTAAATCAAACTTTCAAGTATTAGTTCGATTCTATGAAGTAGAGATCGTACTTCGGTACAGGCAGACTGGGGTGCTTAACATCTTCCCACCCTATAATCGTGATCCTCTACCTCGAATCTCTGACCGCAGATCAAAAGGAGTCATTTTAGAGGAAGGAATCTTCGAATTCCCTTCTCTAACGTTTTTACGGGGTCTAACCGACTGTAAATTCAAAGTACTGGCTAGTGGCGACTCTGTTCTTATACGAACTCGTCTAAATATATCCAATTTAATACGACAACCGAAAAAAGCCCTCGAGAATGAGGCGAGCCAGTGGCACAACGGTGATTCGCACGCGCATCCGCTTTTTTCGAAAAGGGAGGGTCGGGAGCGCGGAAAGGCGAGCGTCCACAATTAGTATAGTCTTTCTAAAACTCGTTATTAAGAAAAAGTAGAAAGTTCTAAATAAATAAAACTTTAAAAATAAGAAAACAGGACAAAAAATGAAATTATTAAAAATAGTAAATTTTTCCTAAACTCCCACTTTGAATTGGAAGCGCATGCTTTCTTGCGAAACAGAAAAACGCAACCATTCACAGTTGGGAGTGTCAAACAACCAGCTCTCCATGGGAGAATATATTCCGGTTGCATATTTGATACTTCCGAGATTTAAACACAAGATCTTCATGGCATATCAATGTATATCATGAGACTTGAACACCAACAGGAGCAACAAAAGCATGGTCTTGATCATCGAGCTAGTGCCCACTTGTAAAAATTAAAAGCCCATGTAAGCATTTCATATGTCATGCTTGGATGATATACAACCTGACCGAAACTGGATCTATGGACAATTAAATCATATCTTGGGGCCAAAACAAGGGACACGGGAATTGCAGTAGCCAATGTAACCCAAAGATCTGTGGGGCCAATGTACCTGCGAGGTTCATTCCATCTATCAATTTCACCAGCTCATGCTAGGGAGTGAGCCTAAAATTGAGGCAAATCTAAATCTCCTGTGGGCCACATGAGATTTAGATTTTTCAAGGGGTGACTTGGGATGTGATGGGAGGAGTCACTGCTCTCAACTTCCATAATAAGAGCAAGGAAGATTGTAATTTTTCAATGATGCTCCATCTACATTTAGGTCAGTAATTGGGACAGTTTGAATTGTCACACCGCCACCCCCAAATGTTGGGTTGAAGAGTCACCACCAATTTTCACACAAATGGAAATCCAACACTAAGCCAAAAACATCACTAGTCCAGTCTAAAGATTCCCTATCTGCTTATGAATTTTCTAGCACGAGCTTCTAGAGTGATTTCTTGATACTTTTCCTATGCAAACGTAGAGTTTACGCTTGATAAGACCACTGACATGTGAGGTCATGGTCTCATGATCCAGGCTGTTGATCTGATCATCCCCATTTGGATATCCCAACCTTTAGAAGTTTTCCATCCATTGTCCATTCACCTGATGGATAGTCATTCGGGCTAGATTCACTACAAAAAATTCCATTTTTACCGACGAATGATTTCGTCGGTAATCAGTAAAATTTCGTCGGGAAATGTTTTTCCCGACGAAATTTTTCGCGGCTAACATCGTCGCAGAAAGGCCGTCGATAAAGGTTTTTACCGACGAAATAATTTTTTCGTAGGTAATAATTGAACCATTACCGACGAAATTATTCGTCGGCCAAACATATGAATTTTGTCAGGATTGAAAATGATACGTCGGTGAAAAAACTTTTACCGACGAAATAATGCGTAGGTAAAAACACGTTAAAACTTTTACTGACGAAATATTTCGTCGGTAAAAGAAAGGAAAAACTTTTTACCGACGAAATAATGCGTAGGTAAAAACATGATAAAACTTTTACCGACGGAATAATTCGTCGGTAAAAGCATCTCAGAGCTTTTTACCGACGAAATATTCCGTCGGTAAAAGTTTTTCCTTTCTCGGTTCCATTTGTTTTCAAAAATTCAGGAAAATTCCTGATATACACCTGTAAAAAAACCTATACATTTTGAATCCTACTCACATGCACAAACATACAAACAAACAAAAAGTACATCATCCATACACAAATAATTCATTCCACATCCACAAACAAACAATATTCATCCACACACAAATATATACAAGTTAAAAGTCGTATATTAAAAAAAAATAATCAGGAAGATGAAGGCGGAGGTGGGGGAGGTGGCGGGGCATCAGCGCCAAGGCGTGCAGCGAGAGCCTGAAACATCTCCTGCATCCGTCGCTCATGCTCCTGCCGCAACTCCTCGATCCTCCTCTCCTGCTCCTCCCGTCGCCTCTCCTCCTCCTCCCTCTGCCTCTCTAGCTGCTCCCGAATCCCATCGACGACGATCCGTAGCTGCTGAACCTCTCTCTCTGCGATGTCAGCTCGGCGTTGAGCGCTCTCACCAGCTACGGATCGGCTGGAGCCAGCTCTAGTTTGTGCCGTGAGCTTAGCACCATGGCCAAGCCCACGCACATATCCAGAACGGGTGCCAAGCACCTCGCTCAGGATTTCTGGCTCACTCCGCTGACTACCATCGGGAGTGGGCTGACTGCGTATGGTGTTCATCGCCGCCTGTAATGAAAAGATATGAAATTTCATAAAAAATGACATGAATGACATTATTATCAATCAATGCGCAATTAAATTTAACAAAGTAAAGATTTTTACCCAATGCTCACTGGCTCTAGGATGAACCCAAGATCCCGTCGCCTGCCGACAGTGAGTCCCTCTGTAGAGGTCTACTGGTCCAGGCTCCTGGCCGGTGACGGAATCCCGCTGCGCAATCGAAAGGAAAAAAGACTTATAATAAATGCCAATCAAAATAATATATTAACTTAATAATCATCAATAATTTCTTACCATGTCGTAACGATGTCGTACAAATGACTTTGAACCAGCTACGTGGTTCACTTGTAACTTTTCCCTGTTCGTAGAATTTATTCTGCTCCTCTTCTAAACACATTATACAAAATACATTTCTATTAATTGCGAAATTAATTGCGAATTTAATTGTTACCGTAAGATATCGTACATGTAAATATTACCTGAAAAGCCTCCGACGAAAATCTCTCGCAGAGTATCCGCCAGTCGTCTGTACTAACGTGTGGCGGTGCGGACTGTACGGCCTCATCGTGTGTCCTGCACCGCTTGTACCGCTGGTGCAACTCTCCGCGGTACTCCTTGAACCGCTCCCTAATCATGTCGTCGACGGCATGAGAAATGTAGGGAACATTCAAATCGAATTCAAATTTATCCTGCAGTTTCGTAAATAATAAATTAAGGGAATAAACTTATTAACAATAGGACTTAACCGTAAATGAACTTTCACAAAAGAAAATTTCAATTTACTAAACTTTACCTGAAGGCGCTGACGGATGAGCTGTCGCACATCATCTGTCACGTCAGTCCAACGGGGGGTGGTGGCGGGGATCAGAGATCGGCATAGGACACCGACCTCAGACGTAAACAATCTGGCACTGTCCCCAACAGGTCTAAGGCAGTCCTGTGGGAACTCTACTGCCACCCTACCCTCACGCGTAAGTCGCTCTAAAACTAACCCACGCGTGGGTCTACGTCCTCGTCGGCTGGTAGAAGATGCTGCTGCGAAAAGATATATGTAAGTAACAATATAAACAGAAATCACTAAATAAATGTCTAGACTTACATGCAGTGCCCGGTGTATGCTGAACCGAAGGATCAGATGACTGTGATGCACCGTGCGACGTCGATGCTGTCTGCGTCGCATCACGGGTGGAAGGGGTAGATCCAGTGCGCGAACGACCTGATCTCCCACCTGGTGCCATGACTGAATATATCTGAAATACAAACTTATAAATTTAAACAATGTCAATGCAAGTTTATGAACATCATTGCAGAGTAAATTTGTGCTTATGCTTAGAGAAATGATAAAAATATGATTAGACCATTACACTATAATGCAAGCAGGATATAATAAAACCGTAAACAGAATATAATAAAACCGTAAACAGAATATAAAAGTTGAAAAATCCATTACACATTGTCATTCTATATTAAATACATATATCTCATTGTAATACAAATCAACTTCGGATCAACTATCCGAAATACTCCCTGCGTAAGTTATCGTACGCTGCAGATGTATATTCGATGCTGTATGAAGCACTTGACATTGTTACAGCCAACATGCCAGTCACAATAGGAGAAATCTGATCTCTCGGGACTCCATTCAGATGTGCAAGTGATAATGTCGCATCTTCCATACGAAGTTTTCCGCGATTATATTCCTCAATCAGGTCCGGAATTTCTTTGAGATTGTATAATCTTTCATCTGAGTCATCGTCTTCCTTCCTACATATCTCGACCAGACCGGGTATCTCTCTGGCCATACCAGAAGAATATAGGGCCGGAAAGTCCATCCGCAACAGCTGATGAAGTATGCTGCGTGCTTCCGCTACGCTCCAATTTGTGGAGGACATGATCAGAAAGTGACTTAACTGTAAATGTAGATTATCAACAAGTCAATTCAGGAAAAAAATCATGACTTGTAAAACATATATACATGTAATAATCAAATTAATCGAATTGAAAAATTACATGTAAATCTTGTATACATTTAATAATCGTCGTCTGAATCATTATCGCTTAGGACTCTTTCTTCTTCACCATCACTATCGCTGATCAGAATTTCCTCTTCATCGTCTGCAACATTGTCATCGATGAAAGCGCTATCATCTCTAACAATGTCATTTATGATTGAGGCATCAACATGATCAGGTGGCACATCATCTCTATTCAATTGCACCACATCAATATCAACATTTGGATCATTCCCTCTATCCCAAGATGGCATGTCTTCTTGGTATGCTTGTTCAACTGACGACGTTCTATTACTCCCTTCATCGTTATCTTCAACGTCTACTTCGGGAACGTCAAATATGTTCCTGGGCTTTATTTTCTGCACCACGTGCCAAGAGCCGCCTAACTTGGTGTCAGCGAGGTAGAATACTTGTTCGGCTTGGCCGGCTATGATAAATGGGTCATCTTTAAACCACTTCCGAGATAAATTTACGCTCGTGAAGTAATTATCAGTCTGTATTCCCAACTTTTTATTTCCAATGTCCCACCAATCGCATTTAAATAAGTACACCCGCTTTCTCATACAATAACTCAGCTCAATAATATCCGTCAAAACGCCATAAAAATCAATTTCGACCTCCTCATGTGTTCCCTTCACAACCACACCACTATTTTGTGTTGTCCTATATTTCTCACGCTCCTCAGTGTGGAACCGAATCCCGTTTACAATACAACCTGTATATCTAGATACACGTCTATCAGGGCCACACGCCAGTGAGTAGAGCGCATCAGATGCATCCGCAGAGTTGCTAGCGCGCAACATCTTCATCTATCATCACGTACAGAATATAAATGTACGTTTAGGCATTTAAAATTACATGTAAATATTGTGCAATACAACAATATTGTAAGTGTGGTGAGATAGAAGGTAAATTAAGCTTACACGTTTTGCAAACCATTCTGGAAACAAATCCTGATGCATTCGATCATAATTTGTAGGGTATTGGGACTTCTGTTGAACCTCCAATTTATACATTGCATTGCCCATTACATGACATGGTTTGCATAATTTTCATGATTTAAAGGCCCATCTAACACATGTTTTGTGATTATAGGAATGAGAGCGGACTTCACTCAATTAGAGACCAAAAAGGGGCCATTTGGAGCCTTTGATGAAGGCCCAAGGTGGACCAAAGAAAGAAGGAAGCAAAGAAAGAAGAAAATAGAAGAAAGAATGGAAGAAAATAAGAAGAAAAAGAGACCGACCGGTCTTGACCGGTCGGCCAAGGAAGCCCGACCGGTCATGACCGGTCGGCCATGCTTGCTGGAGTAATGCCAAAGAGGGCCTGACCGGTCATGACCGGTCGGCCAGCCCTGTCCGACCGGTCGTGACCGGTCGGCCATGCAAGTTTCAGATTCCAGATTCTAAAACAGCAATGTATTCCCGCACCTGGTTTTTCGGACCAGTTTTCTGAAGCCATCTTGATGATATTTGGAAATACAACACATCCATGTCGAAGAGGAGCTCGACGCCGAACTAACCCAAGTGGTTTCGTGTCGATCGGAGCTACGGATTGACCGTGGTGGCCAAAACAATACGAACTGTCCAGAAAGTTCCAGATTTCGCTGTTCAACTCTGGGCCGGTCCAGAGGATTCATCATTGATGATATGAAGAATCTACTTTGACCATGTTTTAGAACACATCCATATATGAATAACCACAAAAGTTTCAGATCAAAAGGATGTGTGGTTTGATCGTACCGGTTGAAGAAAGATGGACCATCCAGAAAAATCCAACTGCGCAGAGTTTATAAAAGCCCTAAGTGTTCTAATTTTCGGACCACATTTTGGGATTGTTTTGGACAATCTAATCCGTCTATCATGTAGAGGATGAAGTTTTCTACCAATGTTTAAAATTTGAGATCAATCCGACCTCTGTACACTCCAGGGCGTTGAAAGCAAGATGACTGGTTCTGAAGGTACCCAAAGTGCGCGGTTTTGAGAGGCGGTCGGTGATGTGATTGGTGGGCCCATTCAGAGAATAATCTTGGAAATCTAAATCATCTATGAGGAAGATCACATTACAAGGAAGCTACAAACCAAATTTGAAGGCAATCCGACCATTGGTTAAGCCGTACCAGGCGAAACAAATTCTGCTATGTTGCTGTACTATTGCTGCACTATAAAAGGAGGTGCTCTCTTCTATTCCAAATCAAGCAAGGACGTGGGAAGCAAGGAGTTCAAGTCCCAGGAGGCTACCTAGCCTCCTCCAGCTAGTTTTTCTTCCTTTTCTTAGTTCTAGTTCTAGTTTTAATATGTTTTTCCTTAGCTAACCTCTTAGCTAGAGCTAGAGGTGAAATTTGTAGTTGGTTCCAATGCTTTAATTCTTTTATTTCAAGTACCCTTTTCTTAATTTTGAATTTTGAAGTTCTAGTTTGAATAAAGTTTGGTTTTTTTAGAAGTTTTGTGAGAGTTTGTGTGCTCCGGACATGAGTTCCTTGCAATTCTCTAAGATTACCATGATTGGGTTGTTTGAATTAGAATTGTAGTAACCCTTGAGCATGCCATAGTCCATAGGCATGGCTGTTACTCCGAAGGCTACAAGTTCAAGTTCTATGTGCTTCATTAGAACTAGAAATCTAATTTCCAGATTTAAGTGGGATTGTTTGTGCTTGAATGTTATATCTTCCAATTAGATGAGAGATAGGACTTTGATTCTAATTGTGTTGTACTTGGATGAATGGATTGGCATTGGACTACTACAAGTGGATCCTTAATGCTCTAGTTCTTCTTAATTTCAGATTTTCCTATTTCATGTGAAAAACTACTTTCTTAAACTTCTTAGATTCTAGTTATTGGAGTAGTTGAAATTGTTTACTTCTTTCCCTGTGGATCGACCTCGGTCTTACCGAGATTTATTACTACATCGCAGCCTTACACTTGAGGCGAGCGAACAAGTTTTTTGGCGCCGTTGCCGGGGAAAAAGTTAAACGGTTTTAATTGTTCTAGTAGCTATAGAGTAATCTTAGTTAGGTAGGATTTTCAGTTTTTATAGAAGTAGATTTTCTGATTTTTTTTTTTTAGATTACTAACAAATTTTTTTTGATTTTGTAGGACATTGTTGCTGACATAGATCTCACTCTATTGGGTAACATCTCCCCATCTCCCTTCTTTTTGTTCTTTTTTCTAGATTAGGGTAGTTCCCAATTCTTTAAAATTTCATCATGTATGATTGGACGAATGGTGCGTACAAGTACCTTTTGGAGGATGAGACGTCGGATTTTGAGACCCAAAATCATTATGATTGGAACCATTATAAGCATAAGTATTTTTCTGAGATTCAATCAACCTCCACTACCTCCCCACGTAAGACGATGCGTGATTACATTAATGAAAACAATACACATATTGAGGCACAACGTAAGATAATGGAAGAGTATCGGAAAGAGATGAATAATGTTCCACCGGTTAGGACAATGTATGATCACTTGTATGGCTACACATGTCAACAACCATCTAAAAGCCCAACATATGACATGCATAATCCAAATTGGTGGGAGCATCAAAATTTCAACTTGGAAGATGAGCCAACCATGGATGCCAACAACTATCCTCAAGAGTTTCTTTCTCATGAGCCGCAACCGACACAAACTCTTGAGGATGTGCTGCGAGAGTTTATGAAAACAACTGAGCAATACATACAAAACCTCTCGCCATCTCAAAATATTAAACCCAACATTGGGAACATCGAATCAATCCCCAACAATGAGGAGGATGAGGCTATCCAAGTCCCACCTTCTTCGGATTTAATGGATAGACTTTTAAAGGAGATTGATTTCGATGATCCCAATGTCATCATCAATTATGGTGAGTCCACTATCTCTTTTGGATGCTTTGAACTTAATGATGAAGAGATTTCAATGACGGTTGACGAACCCGAGGAATCCATAAAATTTGAAAGTGGTAGTGGGGTTGCCTACAATGAGGGTTTGGTGAATGGTTATGAACCTATGGTTTCTTTTTCCCAAGGGCATAATGATTATGAGTCTCTAGAGGATATGCATGCTAGAGAGATGGCCGAAGTCGATCTTTTTGAGTCCTTCCACCAACAACACATGCCAAATTCTAGTGTGGTAGACCTCCCTTTGATTGAAAATTCTATTCCTTTGGATGATGAGGTGGCACAATCTGAAATTTTCAAAGATCAACCAATGTTAGATGATGTGCTTACCACTGAATCTGAAGAATTCTCTTTGGAAGACCTCCTCTCTATAGAGGAGGAATTCCTTACCATTGAAATAGAATTTCTTCAATCATTAAGGGAGGATGAGGACCCTTCATCCGACTATCTCGATTTCCTAGAGGAATGCTTGGCCCAATCTTATGATCTTGATGATGAGATGATTAAGGAGTTGGACATTTTGTTAGACACGGTGCCGGTGCCTGAAGAACACCTTTCCACTGATTTACACTCTTTACCATTGTTTGTGGAAGCACCGTACAATTCTGAAATTGTGGAGGAGACAACTTTAACCAATGAAAACTTGATGAGTGTCTCTCCACCATCATGGGTCCTTCAGCCCATTGAAAATTCTGATTGGGAGGACCCATTTTTAATCACTCATAACCCAAATCAGAATTTGAGGAGATATCTTTTTGCTGCTCTTATCTCCTCCTTTTATGCATGTGGTGCACAATACGATTGGACTTCAATGATAAGAAGCACACATATTTACTGTCGAGCAGGACTTTGGATGGTCCTCATGAGAAATTTATTGAAATTCATGAAGATCCTGCTCAACTTTGATCATGTAGTTGATCGGACTAATCAAAGGTAGGTAGGTAGGTTAGGATTTATTTTTCTGCAATTAGGATTGAATAAGTCTCATCGAGACAATGGAAGATGCTAGAATTGATCAACTTGCTATCTCAGGTACTATTGTTCTCACTCTCTCATATTTTACCATTGCTCTCATGTTCATGCTAATTGCATATCTTTTTACATTGAGGACAATGCAAGATTTGGTTGGGGGGTGAGATGAGATTCCTCATCTAGCATGTTGCAACATTTCGAGCCTCACATGCGCAAATTTTTTCGAATTTTCTAAAATTTCAAAACTCTTTTAGAAAACCTTATTTCCATGCATTCGAGATGATATGAGTATAAGAAGAGGAGATACGAAGTGTGTGATGTTGTAAGTCTTGAATTCTCCCAACATAATGGTTTTATATGTTAGTTCCCCTATTGTTGTGATTGATAGAAAATTTGAACACCTTCACACCAAGTTCACATTACACGATTTTCATGAGTTGAAAGGTTTATGTGATTTGTGGATTAGCTAGACTTTGATATAAAGGTGTTGAGAATCCAAGCCGGGGTATTTTGTCCATCCTTGTCCATGGGAAAATAATGAAAGATATGGATTTTTAAAAATCCTATCTAATTTTAAAAGAAAAAGGAAAGAAAGGATGAAATCGGGAATGAAGGAAAAATGGTGGAAAATTTCGCAAAAGGGCTACCTATTACCAACCGGGGGATGGTCGAACCGTAACCAAAGCCGAAAATGGGACGTAGTGTGAAAGCCGTCGGAAGGACGGTAAGGCAAATTCCTGTCATAGGCTTGTTGTTGCTCTGTGCACCTTAAAATCCTTGGTTTACTTAATCTATGAAGAAGATGATCCCAGAAACTCATGAGATAAACTTTCACTATGCACACTAGGTTGAATTTGTTTGAGTTCTTCTATTTATCAATCAATCAGTGGGAATTTCATGTAGACACTTATTATGTTTTGAGAGTCCAAGATTTCAGCTTCTATCACCTAATTTTTCCAAATTTTATACTTATACACCTTGGAATGGATAGAATCATGGGTTCTGAGGGAGAGTTGGGTTTGGAGGTTTGAAATTGTTTCACGCATGTTTTGCTCGGGACTAGCAAAAAGCCGGTTGGGGGGTGTGTTGAACCTCCAATTTATACATTGCATTGCCCATTACATGACATGGTTTGCATAATTTTCATGATTTAAAGGCCCATCTAACACATGTTTTGTGATTATAGGAATGAGAGCGGACTTCACTCAATTAGAGACCAAAAAGGGGCCATTTGGAGCCTTTGATGAAGGCCCAAGGTGGACCAAAGAAAGAAGGAAGCAAAGAAAGAAGAAAATAGAAGAAAGAATGGAAGAAAATAAGAAGAAAAAGAGACCGACCGGTCTTGACCGGTCGGCCAAGGAAGCCCGACCGGTCATGACCGGTCGGCCATGCTTGCTGGAGTAATGCCAAAGAGGGCCTGACCGGTCATGACCGGTCGGCCAGCCCTGTCCGACCGGTCGTGACCGGTCGGCCATGCAAGTTTCAGATTCCAAATTCTAAAACAGCAATGTATTCCCGCACCTGGTTTTTCGGACCAGTTTTCTGAAGCCATCTTGATGATATTTGGAAATCCAACACATCCATGTCGAAGAGGAGCTCGACGCCGAACTAACCCAAGTGGTTTCGTGTCGATCGGAGCTACGGATTGACCGTGGTGGCCAAAACAATACGAACTGTCCAGAAAGTTCCAGATTTCGCTGTTCAACTCTGGGCCGGTCCAGAGGATTCATCATTGATGATATGAAGAATCTACTTTGACCATGTTTTAGAACACATCCATATATGAATAACCACAAAAGTTTCAGATCAAAAGGATGTGTGGTTTGATCGTACCGGTTGAAGAAAGATGGACCATCCAGAAAAATCCAACTGCGCAGAGTTTATAAAAGCCCTAAGTGTTCTAATTTTCGGACCACATTTTGGGATTGTTTTGGACAATCTAATCCGTCTATCATGTAGAGGATGAAGTTTTCTACCAATGTTTAAAATTTGAGATCAATCCGACCTCTGTACACTCCAGGGCGTTGAAAGCAAGATGACTGGTTCTGAAGGTACCCAAAGTGCGCGGTTTTGAGAGGCGGTCGGTGATGTGATTGGTGGGCCCATTCAGAGAATAATCTTGGAAATCTAAATCATCTATGAGGAAGATCACATTACAAGGAAGCTACAAACCAAATTTGAAGGCAATCCGACCATTGGTTAAGCCGTACCAGGCGAAACAAATTCTGCTATGTTGCTGTACTATTGCTGCACTATAAAAGGAGGTGCTCTCTTCTATTCCAAATCAAGCAAGGACGTGGGAAGCAAGGAGTTCAAGTCCCAGGAGGCTACCTAGCCTCCTCCAGCTAGTTTTTCTTCCTTTTCTTAGTTCTAGTTCTAGTTTTAATATGTTTTTCCTTAGCTAACCTCTTAGCTAGAGCTAGAGGTGAAATTTGTAGTTGGTTCCAATGCTTTAATTCTTTTATTTCAAGTACCCTTTTCTTAATTTTGGATTTTGAAGTTCTAGTTTGAATAAAGTTTGGTTTTTTTAGAAGTTTTGTGAGAGTTTGTGTGCTCCGGACATGAGTTCCTTGCAATTCTCTAAGATTACCATGATTGGGTTGTTTGAATTAGAATTGTAGTAACCCTTGAGCATGCCATAGTCCATAGGCATGGCTGTTACTCCGAAGGCTACAAGTTCAAGTTCTATGTGCTTCATTAGAACTAGAAATCTAATTTCCAGATTTAAGTGGGATTGTTTGTGCTTGAATGTTATATCTTCCAATTAGATGAGAGATAGGACTTTGATTCTAATTGTGTTGTACTTGGATGAATGGATTGGCATTGGACTACTACAAGTGGATCCTTAATGCTCTAGTTCTTCTTAATTTCAGATTTTCCTATTTCATGTGAAAAACTACTTTCTTAAACTTCTTAGATTCTAGTTATTGGAGTAGTTGAAATTGTTTACTTCTTTCCCTGTGGATCGACCTCGGTCTTACCGAGATTTATTACTACATCGCAGCCTTACACTTGAGGCGAGCGAACAACTTCATCTCCTCGATGTGTTCGCTATACACAATTGGTACGTTGTAAGCAAGAAATTTTGAGATTAAAACTGTCTGTAGATATACAATAATTATGTGCAAAGACTTACTCCAAGTACGACTCTATTTCTTCACAGTTATGCAACACATACCACCGCGCCTTCGCAAGATCCCGATGGTCCATATCCTGAAACGTCGGCGATCCTAAAGGACGGACGTTATGTGCGAATACAGATATGAGTCCTTGTTCATGCTCCTGCCCTGCATCGGCATTACGATCTTCTCGGTTGAATCTAGTCTCTATGCCACGAAGATACATGGAGTAAAATGTCTGGCACTCATTATCAATGTACGCCTCAGCAATGGATCCCTCTGGACGTGCCTTATTCCTCACATATTGTTTTAATGTGTGAAGGTATCTGTACACAAAATCAATATGTTTAAGACATGAAAACATGGATATACGTAGTTTATGGAATGAAAAAAAATTTATGATCATTGTTCTATCACCTTTCGATTGGATACATCCAACGATATTGTACTGGGCCTGCAAGCTTCGCTTCGTGCGGTAAGTGAATTGCTAGGTGTACCATGACATCGAAAAACGCAGGTGGAAAAATTCTTTCAAGTTTGCAAAGGATTACGACAATATCCTTCTCCAGTCGTTTAATAACCTCTACATTTAAAGATTTCGAACACAAATCCTTAAAGAATATCCCCAACTCAATCAGCGTAGCACTGACATCCTTGTTGAGGAATCCACGAATCGCAACCGGTAGTAGGCGTTGAAGAAGGACGTGACAGTCATGACTTTTCATTCCTGTTACCTTACAGTCCGTAATGTTGACGCTCCGAGAGATATTCGATGCATACCCGTCTGGAAATTTCACCTTGTTCAACCATTCACATACACGTTTTTTCTCTAGTTTTGTCAATGTGTAGCATGCTGCTGGTATAGTATATGAATTTTCATGTGGTTGCAAGTGCAACTCTTTCCTTAAACCCATTGCTTGTAGATCCAATTGAGCCTTAAAACTGTCTTTTGTTTTCTTCTCTATGTTCATCAATGTTCCAAAGACATTGTCACATATATTCTTCTCAATATGCATGACATCCAAGTTGTGTCATAATTTCAGATGACTCCAATAAGGCAACTAAAAAAAAATGCTCTTCTTCCTCCAGTTGTACTCCAATACTGTACGTTTTCTCTTCTTCAAGTGTGGTCCCTTACCAAATCTAACTTCTTCAATGTTACTCAGCTGTTGTAACACATCTTCTGCAGATAGTTCTTTCGGTGGTGGCCTATGATCTTGTTTGCCATCAAAGATTACCGTCTTCCTGCGCCAATTATGATCCCTCGGAAGGAAGCGACGATGGCCCATATAACACGTTTTCTTACCATGCTTCAATGACAATGAACAAGTCTCAGTACTACATGTAGGACAAGCCAACTTTCCCTTCGTGCTCCACCCAGACAAATTTCCATATGCAGGGAAGTCATTTATTGTCCACAAAACCGCTGCGTGCAATCGAAACGTCTGTTCTGCAAAAGTGTTATACGTCTGGACACCTTGACTCCACAACTCGTTTAACTCATCTACTAACGGTCAGAGATACACATCAATGTCATTCCCCGGTGAGTTGGGTCCAGGAATAAGCAACGACATCATAAAAAATGATTCCTTCATACACAACTAAGGAGGTAAATTGTAGGGCATAAGTATCACTGGCCACATACTGTATGAGCTACTCATATTACCAAATGGATTAAAACCATCACTTGCAAGACCTAGCCGAACATTGCGAGAATCCTCTGCAAACCAGTCATATTGCTTATCAAAATGTTGCCAGGCTTCAGAGTCAGCGGGATGCCTCAATGTATTATCATCATGAAGGCGTTTCTCCTTATGCCACCTCATATCTTCAGCCGTCTTGCTTGACGTAAACAATCTTTGTAATCTGGGTTTCAATGGAAAGTACCTTAACACCTTTTGTGGAATTTTCTTACGCTTAGCTTCGTCATATTTCCACCTAGACTCTCCACATTGTGGACACTCCTCAACATTTTCATGTTCTTTCCAATACAACACACAATCATTTATACATGCATGTATGAGGATGTAACCAAGGCCCAAGTCTCGCATTAACGATTTTGCCTCGTAATGAGACTTAGGCAATGTCTCACCTTCAGGTAATACTTCTTTCAACAAGCCAAGTAACATGTCGAACGATTTGTTACTCCAACGATTTATTGTCTTTAAATGAAGTAACCTTGTAAGGAAATTCAACTTGGAGAAGTTCCGACACCCCGGATAGAGTGGACGTTGCGCATCCCTCAACAACCTACTAAACTTTTCTGATTCGGCATCACCCATAGGAGGAATATCCTGGCTAGTACTTGTCGCTGCAAAATCAGTATCCGCAATTGTTCCCCTTAACACATCCCCAATGATATCTTGCATATCGTCAATATCTTCATCCTCGTCATTACGCACAATTGGGTCAGCAAGGACTTCAGTGGCCTCAACTCTTTGGTGGAAGTCTTCACCATGATGAATCCACCAAGTGTAACCCTGGTCAATCCCAACTATGAACAAATCATCTTCCACTTTGTCCAATGTCTTGTGAATCATGTTCTTGCATTTTCGGCATGGACACCTAATTCTATTACCTGAATCTGCCCGATCTCTCGCAAATTCCATGAACTCCTTAACACCTTCTTTATACTCTGGGCCAAACCGATTCTTAGCTTGCATCCAACTCTTATCCATATCTACAATGCAAAGATTAGAGTCATGTTTAGTTTAAGTGACATGAGTTTAGGATTAGGTTTAGTCATAGGTTGAGATTTTCGGGTTCGGGATTGGATTTCGGGTTAGGTTTTCATATTTGGGTCTAGGTTTATGTTAGGTGAATGGATTCAGGAATAGGTGTAGGTTTAGTTTAAGTGATTTGAATATAGGATTAGGCTTAGGTATAGGTTGAGATTTTCGGGTTCGGGATCGGGTTTCGGGTTAGGTTTTCGTGTTTGGGTTAAAGTTTAGGTTAGGCGAATGGATTTAGGAATAGGTGTAGGTTTAGTTTAAGTGATTTGAATATAGGATTAGGCTTAGGTATAGGTTGAGATTTTCGGGTTCGGGATCGGGTTTCGGGTTAGGTTTTCGTGTTTGGGTTAAAGTTTAGGTTAGGCGAATGGATTTAGGAATAGGTGTAGGTTTAGTTTAGGTAATTTGAGTTTAGGATTAGGTTTAGGCATAGGTTGAGATAGTCGGGTACGGGATTGGATTTCGGGTTAGGTTTTCATGTTTGGGTCTAAGTTTAGGTTAGGTGAATGGATTTAGGAATAGGTGTAGGTTTAGTTTAGGAGATTTAAGTTTAGGATTAGGTTTAGGCATAGGTTGAGATTTTTGGGTACGGGATCGGGTTTAGGGTCGCATTTTCGTGTTTGGGTCTAAGTTTAGGTTAGGTGAATGGATTTAGGAATAGGTGTAGGTTTAGTATAGGAGATTTGAGTTTAGGATTAGGTTTAGGCATAGGTTGAGATTTTTGGGTACGGGATCGGGTTTAGGGTCGCATTTTCGTGTTTGGGTCTAAGTTTAGGTTAGGTGAATGGATTTAGGAATAGGTGTAGGTTTAGTTTAGGAGATTTGAGTTTAGGATTAGGTTTAGGCATAGGTTGAGATTTTTGGGTACGGGATCGGGTTTAGGGTCTCATTTTCGTGTTTGGGTCTAAGTTTAGGTTAGGTGAATGGATTTAGGAATAGGTGTAGGTTTAGTTTAGGAGATTTGAGTTTAGGATTAGGTTTAGGCATAGGTTGAGATTTTTGGGTACGGGATCGGGTTTAGGGTCGCATTTTCGTGTTTGGGTCTAAGTTTAGGTTAGGTGAATGGATTTAGGAATAGGTGTAGGTTTAGTTTAGGAGATTTGAGTTTAGGATTAGGTTTAGGCATAGGTTGAGATTTTTGGGTACGGGATCGGGTTTAGGGTCGCATTTTCGTGTTTGAGTCTAAGTTTAGGTTAGGTGAATGGATTTAGGAATAGGTGTAGGTTTAGTTTAGGAGATTTGAGTTTAGGATTAGGTTTAGGCATAGGTTGAGATTTTTGGGTACGGGATCGGGTTTAGGGTCGCATTTTCGTGTTTGGGTCTAAGTTTAGGTTAGGTGAATGGATTTAGGAATAGGTGTAGGTTTAGTTAGGAGATTTGAGTTTAGGATTAGGTTTAGGCATAGGTTGAGATTTTTGGGTACGGGATCGGGTTTAGGGTCGCATTTTCGTGTTTGGGTCTAAGTTTAGGTTAGGTGAATGGATTTAGGAATAGGTGTAGGTTTAGTTTAGGAGATTTGAGTTTAGGATTAGGTTTAGGCATAGGTTGAGATTTTTGGGTACGGGATCGGGTTTAGGGTCGCATTTTCGTGTTTGGGTCTAAGTTTAGGTTAGGTGAATGGATTTAGGAATAGGTGTAGGTTTAGTTTAGGAGATTTGAGTTTAGGATTAGGTTTTGGGCATAGGTTTGGATTTGCGGGTTCGGGATCGGGTTTAGGGTTTGGTTCTCGTGTTTGGGTCTAGGTTTAGGTTAGGTGAATGGATTTAGGAATAGGTGTAGGTTTAGGTTAGGTGACATGAGATTAGGTTTAGGGCATAGGTTTGGATTTACGGGTTCGGGATCGGGTTTCGGGTTTGGTTCTCGTGTTTGGGTCTAGGTTTAGGTTAGGTGAATGGATTTAGGAATAGGTGTAGGTTTAGGTTAGGTGACATGAGATTAGGTTTAGGGCATAGGTTTGGATTTGTGGGTTCGGGATCGGGTTTAGGGATGCATTTTCGTAGCTTATAGGGCCCCGGTTTAGAGTTAGATGAATTGAGTTTAGGTTTCGGTTTAGGTATAGCTTATAGGTTTTAGTTTTAGGTTTATGGTTTCAGGTTTTAGTTATAGGAAATGGACAGCTTCATCATGGTCATAACAGCGGTTCCCACCTTCCAGGGACCCCCGCTCAACAACCGGATAGCTCCGACGCACATCCGGGTCTGCTCCATTAATTTCGAGCTAATACATAAACACGGGCCTGTCCAAATGGCCAGGCCACCCATATTGCTGTCCATAGGAAATGGACAGCTTCATCATCATGGTCATAACAGCGGTTCCCACCTTCCAGGGACCCCCGCTCAACACCCGGATAGCTCCGACGCACATCCGGGTCTGCTCCATTAATTTCGAGCTAATACATAAACACGGGCCTGTCAAATGGCCAGGCCACCCATATTGCTGTCCATAGGAAATGGACAGCTTCATCATCATGGTCATAACAGCGGTTCCCACCTTCCAGGGACCCCCGCTCAACACCCGAATAGCTCCGACGCACATCCGGGTCTGCTCCATTAATTTTGAGCTAATACATAAACACGGGCCTGTCCAAATGGCCAGGCCACCCATATTGCTGTCCATAGGAAATGGACAGCTTCATCATCATGGTCATAACAGCGGTTCCCACCTTCCAGGGACCCCCGCTCAACACCTGGATAGCTCCGACGCACATCCGGGTCTGCTCCATTAATTTCGAGCTAATACATAAACACGGGCCTGTCCAAATGGCCAGGCCACCCATATTGCTGTCCATAGGAAATGGACAGCTTCATCATCATGGTCTAAACCGCGGTTCCCACCTTCCAGGGACCCCCGCTCAACATCAACATCAATCAACTACTCTTAATCACAAGTATCATGTTCGTCATCTAATTTGCCACTAAATGATAATATAATAAAATCAGTCGCCCATCCAAGGATGGATAGATTGAAATGCTATCATTATTTCCATTTAAATGCCCAAGCCTAAATTTCGACAGCATCTCCCCCTATCTCTCCAGATATATTTATCTTACATTTAATTTCCACGTCAACTATCCACACATTGTGTGGATTAAATTGACAATGGAATTAAACATAAGAAACATATTCAGAGAGAATAGGAGAGTTACCGCACGAAACTAATGACAGAGCATGTAAATGACAAACAACGATAACATTCCAATCTATCCAACCTTGGACTGTCCAACAGGACAATTTGGCAGATTTCTATACCTCCAAAACACACTTTATCTATGCTCGGCAATATAGAAATCTCCAAATGGGCTAACTGATTCTATTATACTACCATTTGTGGACAAAAAATAACTATTAATAATAAGCCAAATACATCCACAACATACATCCATATAAATCAACCACGGGTAGCTCCAACGCACATCCCGGGTTTGCTCCATCAATTTCAGATACACAAGCACATAAAATGACAGAATCATCAACACCATGAATCAAGTCTAATCAAATATATACCTAATGACTGCTACTTTCTCAACAAATAAGTATGTATGGGGCCCACCATGGGAATCGGATTGCGTGTAGAGTAACTCTGCACGCTCTTATCATGTAGAGTAAATTCAGTTGGGCCCACCTAGAATGTATGTGATTTATCTATTCCGTCCTTATGTTTTTTCAGCTCATTTTAGTGGTTGAGCCCAAAATTTAAGCATATCCAAATCTCAAGTGGACCATGCCATGGGAAATTGTGGGAATAATGATTTCCACCATTCCCAGGACCTACAGTGATCATTATTTGTCATCCAACCTGTTCATAAGATCACATGGATATGGATGAAGGGAAAACACAAATATCAGCTTGATCCAAAACTTCTGTGTCCTCTAAGAATTTTTCAATGATAGACATTCAGTTCACACTTGTGCTGTGGTCCACTTTAGATTTTGATATGCTTCATTTTTTGGCACCAGCGGTTCCCATCTTCGGGGGCCCCACAGCCAGTGGACAGCGACGGTGGGCCCCACAGGCACTGGACAGCGACGTGGGCCCACAGGCAGTGGACAGCGACCGTGGGCCCCACAGCCAGTGGACAGCGACATGGGCCCCACAGCCAGTGGACAGCAACGGTGGGCCCCACAATTACGTATTTCATTTTTTTTAATTTGTAAAACAAAATTTTGGATTTTAAATTTTTAAATCCCTAATTAGGGAATTTTAATTTCGAAATCCCTAATTAGGGATTTAATAAATCAGTGGGCCCCACCAAATTGTAGACAGCTAAGGTGGACCCCACATGCAATGCACTATGGAAAGCGACGGTGGGACCCACATGTAAATAGAAAGCGACGGTGGGACCCACCAACATGCATTGGAACGGACAGCGATGGTGGGACCCACATGCATTGGATTTTGGGAGTGGGCCCCACAATCAACAACGAGGAGAGAGGGAGCGAGGGGAAATGGAGCAAGAAGAAAGGGGGAGAGGCTTACCGGAGGAGGCGGCGGCGCACGGAGGTCGGTGGAGGCGAGGGGCGACTGGCGACACTGGTCGGCTGGGGGGGGGGGGGGGGGGGGGGGGGGGGGGGGGGGGGGGGGGGGGGGGTGGTCGGCTGAGGCGGTGGGCCGCCGGTGACGTCGACGGCCGGCGGTCGGAGATGAGGGAGAGCCGAGATGGGTGGGCCGGCCGGAAGCGCGCGCGAGAGAGAGAGGAGAGAGAACAGAGCGAGAGTGAGAGAGGAGAGAAATGAGGGAGGCCGATCGGGTAAGTGAAATAATAGACTTTTACTGACGAAAATTTTCGTCGGTATAAGCATAGTTTTCGTCGGTAAAAGTCCTCTTTTTCACTTGGGCGGGAAACATCAATATTATTACCGACGGACATTTTCGTCGGTAAAAATGACTTTTACCGACGAAAAATTTCGTCGGCAAAAGTCATCTTCCTTACCTTATGTAGATACCACACATTATTACCGACAGGCAATAATCGTCGCCAAAAAAAGACTTATACCGACGAAAATGTTCGTCGGTAAAAGCTAAATTTCTTACTTTTTTTCTTTAGCGACGGGTAATTTCGTCGGTAATAAACTTTTTACCGACGAAATCATGATTTCGTCGGTAAAAGGGTGTGCTGGTATGTATTTTACCGACGAATACCTCATTTCGTCGGGGAAATGGCTTTTTACCGACGAAAACAATTTCGTCGGTAATACTTTCGTCGGTAAAACACCGTTTTCTTGTAGTGATTTTTATGGGACAGTCCATGCACAGTTGGGAGCAACAGAACCATAGTCTTGGTAACCAAACTAGTGCCCCCACTTGTAGAATTTGAAGGCCCATGTAAGCATTTATATGTCATGCTTAGATAATATACAACCTGACCGAAATTGGATCTATATACAATTAAATCGCATCTTGGGGCCAAAACAAGGGATACGGGATTTCCAGAAGCTCATGTAACTCAGAGATCCATGGGGCCCAATGTACCTATGATCGAGGTCCATTCCATCTACTATCAGTTTCACCAGCTTATTTTACAAGCCCAAAATTGAGGCAAATCTAAATCTCATGTGAGCCCCACGACAGGAAACTGTGGGTTGGAAAGGCCCACTGTTGAAACTGTCCAACAGCCCAGCCTCATGTTTATATGCCATCCACCCCGTTGATAAGATGATTCACCCCCCCCCCCCCCCCCCCCCCCCCCCCCCCCCCCCCCCCCCCCCACACACACACACACACACACACACACACACACACATATATATATATATATATATAGGGAAGACACAAATCTTCAGTACTTTTCAATGGTGGACACTGAATCTCAACTATCTCATGGCATGGTCCATTTGAGCTTTGAATGGGCCTGATGTTTTAAATCATGTCCTAACATGAACCAGCGCAACCAATGGATTGGAACGTGGATATAACACAGGCATTACAGTGGCTCCACCCCACGCATGGAAGCCCATCGAGTAGTGAGTACTAGTACGCTTAGTAAACTTTATGGGCCCCACCGTGATCTAAGTATTTTATCCACTCTGTCCATCCATGTTAACAGATAAATTTAGGGCTGGGGCCCAAAAACGAAGTATACCAAAAGCTCAAGTGGACCACACCATAGAAAAGTGTAAAGTGAATGTCTACCGTTGAAAACTTTTTGTTTTCCCTTCATCCATGTCTATGTGAGACATAAAAGTTCTTGATCAAGCTGATATTTTTGTTTTCCCTTCATCCATGTATATGTGATCTTATGAACAGGGTTAGATAACAAATAAACATCACTGTGAGGCCTAAGAAGGTTTCAACGGTGGAAATCATTATTTCCACTGTTTCCCATGGCATGGTCCACTTGAGCTTTGGATATGCTTCAGTTTTAGGTTCTACCCCTAAAATGAGCTGGAAAAACGTATGGATGGTATGGATAAACCACATACATTCGCAGTGAGCGCTACAGAATTTACTCCGTACGATAAAAGCGTATCCAATTTACCCCCCCACGCATTCGTCATCCAGTAATGTCCACACAAGACAACCGTACCATGACTTATTTGAATGAAATGGACGGTCTACATGTCTGGACAAACATAATTGATTCCTTATCCATTCGTTATTCGATCTCACATATTCTCATATTGACCTGTAGGCTTTTTTATTTTTATTTATTTATATATATATATTTTTTTGTGGTTCTTCTTCGTACTTATGAGAAATAATACAATGCATGGGCCCACAGAGAAATTGGAAAGACAAGACACTATTCACCCTCGACTGAGGATCATATAACTAAAAGTTATAAAGACCTTGACTTGAAGATATGGACTAGACTTGGCAAAATTCGACCCGACCCGCTAACCCGACCCGACCCGACCTGGATTTTTCTAGTTTAGGGTTGGAAAATTTCACCCGAATACAATTTTTGGGTTGACCCGACCCGACCCGGATTTTTATGGGTCGGGTTAGGGTTAAAGGTGACCCGACCCGACCCGAATCATATAGGGGTTAAGTAGACTATTATATATTGATTTTCTTATTAGTTAAATAATATATAGTTTTTTTTTTCTCACACACCCAGCTAGAAACGGTCCGCATGTCTATCAATTTAATAAACATTATGATGGTCCCTAAGACAATTATATACTGATTTTTTTTATTAGTAATATAATACGTAGTTTTTTTTTTTTTTTTTTTTTCTCACACACCTTGCTAGAATGGTCCACATGTCTGTTAATTCAATAAACTTGATCGAGGTGTTTGAAGCATCATCCCATTACACTAATTATGTTGATGCCTAAAGAGATAATGCTTTAAATCTGCAACCCATTCTATCTATTTAGTTTTCTCTTTCAGTATTTACATAATAGATATATATATTTCTCTTTCAGTATTTACATTATATATATATATATATATATATATATATATATATATATATATATATATATATATATATGGAAATGGTACTATGAGGTCCACCTGTGTGGGCCCCACCATGATGTGGATTGGAAATCATTACCATGCATTTGATAGGTCCCCTTTAGGATATGGGATATCCCCAAAATCAGCCGTATATGGAACTCTAGTGGACCATACCATCAAAAACCATGTGAAGGCATGCCTAAATTATCTAAAAGCACTTGGTGGGTCCCATAGGAGTTTTTGATGTGGCTGAAACTTGGTCCGACCCCTCATCCAAGTGACACACACACAATGGATGGGCTGGATTTGTGAACTAGATCTCAGTGGGCCCAATATGCAATCATGAAGATTTTAATGGGCGGGTAGCCCCTCTCAACTGTTGCATGTGGTGTGGCCCACCTAAGTTATCGATTGACCTGATATTCAAGCCTGTGTCCCATAATGAAATGATGCATCTAACTGATGAGTAGATGTTTGATACACATCACGGTGGGTCCCACACAACTCGACCTCATGGGAACTTCCCATGTGGTCGACCTCATAGTACCATTTCCCATATATATATATATATATATATATATATATATATATATATATATATATATATATATATATATTAGGTCTACCTCATGGGAAGAGCTGTGTGGGCCCCACATGTCAGACATCAATACCGTGAATTTGATGGTTCCCCTTTAGGTCATGGGATATCCCAAAAATCAATCGTATACAGAACTTAGGTGGGCCATACCATCTAAAACCATACCTAAAACATCTAAAAGCACTTGGTGGGGCCCACTTGAGTTTTAGATGCGGCTGAAACTTGGTCTAACCCCTCATCCAAGTGGGACACATACAATGGATGGGCTGGATTTGTGAACCATATCTCAATGGGCCAAAAAAACAATCATGAAAGGTTTTAATGGGCGGATTACCCCTCTCAACTTTTGTCTGTGGGGTGGCCCATCTAACTCATGGATTGATGTGATTTTTAAGCTCATGGGCCACCATGAAATGGTGCATCTGATTGATGGGGTAGATGTTTGACAAACATCATGGTGGGGCCCACACAGCTCAACCTCATGAAAGTTCTCATGAGGTCCACATCATAGTACCATTTTCCATATATATGTGTGTGTGTGTGTGCACGCGCGCATGCACTCATTTACCTATTAAACATAGATGATTTGGTTTTCAATTAAATGCTAGTGTCATATGCATTTAGTTTAATCTACAAATTAGCCGTTTGATCATTAAAATGTGGGTCAACCCAGCCCGACCCGATTTAATTTGGGTTGAGTAAGGGTTAGGAAAATCCAACCCGAATTCAATTTGGGTCGGGTTAGGGTTGAGGTGGAAACGACCCGACCCGAACTTGACTCGACCCGAACCCGACCCGACCCATTGCCACCTCTATTATGGACAGTCTACTCAGGTCATCCATCGTGCAAGTAGGACCCATGGTTGCGTGGTCTACACTGTAGAAGGAAAAGTTGAAAGGGATTGCATGGTCTACTACAAACCACCAACTTCGTTGGTGTATTGGCATAAGCAAGTTCTGTGGGCCCCATTAAGAGGTATGTGTTATATCCAAACTGTCTGTTCATTTTGCCAGTTTGTTACAAGGCTTTAGACAAAAATTGAGATGGATCCAAAGATCAACTGAACCACATTGCAGAAAGCAGTGGAGATTGAATGTTTGCCATTGAAACCTTCTTCTAGGTCACATAAGTTTTGAATCAATCTGATATTTGTTTTTACACTTCATCCAGGTCTGTGTGACCTTATGAACAGTTTGGATGGCAAATAAACATCATGGTGGGCCCTAGGAAAGTTTTAACATTGAGAATCATTGTCCCTACTGCCTTTTGTGGTGTGGTCCACTTGAGCTTTTTATATGACTCATTTTCTGGATCAAGTGCTAAAATGATCTCGCCAAATGGATGAACGGTGTAGATATATTAAATACATCATCGTGAGGCTCACAAAACCTTGATCTTCACTGGATTGTTAGTTCGTTCACTATGTGGGAGGACTGACGCACTCATCTACGCACCACCCCATGTACCTACACTAGCAAGATCGCTGGTGTAGGGTGCACCTGCCAATCTGCCTCCAACGACATTTCCCATGCCTTACGTGCAGAAGCGTATGGAGTTGGAACAAATAATTGAAATGACAAAACTACCCTTGCATGCTGGAAACATGGAAGTGGAACGGCTGGCCTGCCTGCTCGCTCCGTACAAGTGAAGCCCTGGTTCAGTGATCCAAGACATTGATATGATAGTGCTCTTGTTGATGGCCCATGCAGCAAAATCCAGGAGATGGAAGGTCCTATCTTTAGACTTCTTAGCCTTGAATGGACCATTACCAGTGGATCCATAATATGGATGGCTTGGATCACTAAATAATGAACCTTGTTCAGACAATGAGGAGAATGATGTCCACCATTGAAACCTTCCTACGTCCCATAGTCATGTTTATTTGCCATCCAACCCTCTCTCTCTCTCTCTCTCTCTTTATATATATATATATATATATATATATATATATATATATATATATATATATATATATATATATAAATAACTGAGTGAACGAACATAACTTTGTTCAAACATGAAAACTTTCTATTCAAACAGAGTTTTACCATATCAATCCGAACTATCAAACTTGGTTCGTGTCCGGCTCTAACCATGCATGCTCTTCATCACCGATCGAACTAGTGCCCACTAGTAAAAATTGAAAGCTCATGTAAGCATATCGTATGTCACCCTTGGATGACATATGACCTGACCATAACTGGATCTATAGACAATTAGATCATATCTTGGGGCTAAAATAATGAACACTAGATTTCCAGTAGCTTATGTAACCCAAAGCTCTGAGGGGCCAAATGTACCTGTGTGGTTCATTCCATCTATCTATCGGTGAAAGTCTCGCCGGCTCATACTAGGGAATGAGTCCAGAATTGATGCAAGTCTAAACCTCGTGTGGACCACATGTTATTTAAATTTTTCAAGGGGTGACTTGGGATGTGATTGGAGAAGTCATCACTCAACTTCCCTAACATAAGCGGGGAAGAGCGCAATTTTTCAGTGATGCTTCATCCACAGCTCGGTCAATAATTAAGATTGTTTGAATTGTCATGCAAAGGTGGCGCCATATTAGGGTTGAAGAGTCACCACCAATTTTCACGCAATGGAAAACAACAAATGTCATATAACAACCCCAATGTAGGATTGAAGAGTCACCATCAATTTTAACACAATGGGAAACCAACATTAAGCCTAGCACATCGCTGGTCTAGTCTAGGATTCCATATCTGCTTATGAATTTTCTAGAGTGATTTCTTGATACTTTCATTTGCACTCCGCTTGCAATATAAGACCAGTTACATGTGAGGTCATGGTCCGGTGATTCAGACTGTTGATCTGATCATCCCCCTTTGGATATTCCCACGTTAGGAATTTTCCATCCATTTTCCCAACTTAAGGATTTTATAGGCATCCAAAGGATCCCTAATACAATTCTAGCCATGTAAAGTAAGGTGATGGATCAAAATGGTCCATCTGAAATTTTGATTCCCTTCCCATGAAAAAAAGAAGCTATACTATAAAAAGGGAATGACATGATATAAATTCTCCTAATCTAGTATGGTTGTTTGCAAAGGCCATTTTCCAGCGATGCAGATTCAGTCAGATCGTGAGGCCCACCTTCACATATGTGTTATATATCCATGTGTCCATCCATTTTTCCAGCTCATTTTAGGAGGTGCGCCCAAAACTGAAGTAGATCCAAATTTCAGGTGGACCACACCATAGAAAACAATGGTGACTGAAGCCTACTATTAAAACCTTTCTATGGCCCATTACAATATTTATTTGCCATCCAACCTATTGATATGATGTGGATGAAGGAAAAATACAAAACAGCTTGATCCAAAACTTTTTGTGGTCCACAATAAGTTTTGCATGGTCAACACCACTTTGGAACTGGATTGCTTGCCCCATATGGAAATCAGTCCAGGCAAGGGTTCTGTGGGGTCCACCTTGATGTTTGGCTTTTATCCATGCCATCATCCATTTTTCATATCATCTTAGGGTATGAGCCAAAAATGAGACAAATGTAAGGCTTAAGTGGACCACGCAGTTGAAACATTCTTAGGCCCCACCATGATGTTTATTTTCCATTCAACCTGTTCATTGGGTCATGTAGACCTGCATGAAGGGGGAAACAAATTTCAGCTTCATCCAAAACTTTTGTGATCCACCAAAACGTTTTTAATGGTAGGCATGCAATTCTTAATGTGTGTCCCACTTGAGACTCGGTTCTACCTCATTTTTGGGGTTTGTACCCTAAAATAATTTAGAAAAGTGGATGAATGGCATGGATAAAACCCATATGTCACAGTTCGCTCCACAGAGCCCTTGCCTAGAATGATTATGTCTAGGTGAGGCATGATGCAACATGTGCATCAAGGTGGATATGCGTTAGCTAGTTTTGATCCCACATCCTCACATGAATTGGTAAAATGGATGGACAGCATGGATATACAACATATACATCAAGGTGGGTCCCTTGGGCAAGACATGACTTGACTGAATCCACACCCCTTCCAGGACGCGGATTGGCTAGTGACCCTGCCACTAGCCATTGGCTAGTGGTCGGACCTCTGTGGGCCTCACCATGATGTATGTGTTTCATCCACGCCATCCATCCATATGTCCATATAATTTTATGGTATGAGACGAAAAATAAGATAGATCCAAATATCAACTGGACCACATCACAGAAAACAGTGGTGATTGAGAACCCACCATTAAAAACTTCTTGGGGCACATAAAAGTCTTGGATCAATCTGATATTTGTTTTTTCCCTTCATCCAGCTCTGTATGACCTAATCAACAGGTTGGAAGTCAAATAAACATTACAGTGAGCCCTGGGATGTTTTTAATGGTGGACATTCAATCTATACTTTTTTCCTGTGGTGTGGTTCACCTGAGATTTAGATCTGCCTCAATTTTGGAGTCATGCCCTAAAATGATCTGAAAAAATGGATGGATGGAATGGATAAATACATACATCATGAAGGGACCCAGAGAGCACCGACCACTAGCCACCCAGCTAGTGGCACGGTCACTAGCCAAACCGCGTCCCATTTTCCACACGGTTTCGTACATGCTCTCGGGCAACGTCTTGCAACATTAAATAGGTCGTTGCAGCTGAGACTGGCTTATCTCTAACTGCCACACATGACTCAATTAAATCCTACCGTGTGGGTCACCAAGGACATGTCAATTTAACCCTTCCATGAGGGCTCACCACAGACAGGGTCACAACGCAATCTAATTCATAGAAATTGAAAAGCCGAGGACACTATTCACCGTCGAATGTGGATCGAATAACTAGAAATTATAAAGACCTTGACCTGAGGATATGTACAGTATACTCAGGTCATCCATCGTGCAAGTAGGACCCATGGTTGCGTGGTCTACACTGTATAGGAAAAGTTGGTATTTAATTGGTTTCAAGAGTCATCATCTAGTGTGAATTCTAAATTAAGGTGCAAGTTTATATGTAGAGCTAACATGGGACCACATATGATCACATGGACCGTTAGATACAAGGGGTCAGCCGTTGATTGTGCACGGCCCATATTATTCGTATTAGATCATCACATCTGGTCAGTGATTGCAAAGTTGATGGTATAACCATTTTTAATTTTAGTATCCATTTTCCATACATTTAATTGTATGGCGCGCAGACTTATAGTTACTTGTAATTGATTACACCCGGCATCCATAGCTAGACTGAGTAAGATAACCTTGTTTCAACACTGAAGTCTTGGTATCGATCCCCAAGTGGAGGTGGGTCTACCAACAGTGAGGTGTGCAGTAACCAAAAAAAAAAAAAAAAAAAGAATTTTCGCAAGTGGCCCTGGGTAATGTGGACATATGTCTCTACTCAGGCCATTGATCAAACGTGAGCATGATCAGATCAACGGTTTGGATCGTTAAACCATGTACCTCACATGTCCCTAGTTTTATGGAAGGGTAGACCCTACGGATTTTTTTTTTTTAACCTGACCCGCCCTAAACCCGAACATAACCCGACCCGAACATGACCCAGCCTGAACCAGACCCGATCCGACCAAAAGCACCCAAAGGTGCTGCTGGTGTGACTCAAACCTGAGACCAACTGGTTGATAAACTTGGACTCCACCAACTGGGCTACAGTCCTTTCCATGGTAGACCCTACGGTTGCATGAGAAAGTACAAGGAATCTCTCCACAAGCTACGACTCTGATAAAAAATGTTGGGATGTGAGCGATCGGCCTCGCAGCGGAAGTGAGAGGAAGCAATCAAACGACGGCAAACCACAATGGCAACGATCAAACAAATCAATAAACACAAGAATAATCCAAAATTAACGTGGAAAAACCCCTCATGGGTAAAAAACAACAGCACAAAGCGAACAATCCACTATGAATCAGAAGTTACAAGAGATTACAGAAGAATCCTTATCTAGGTTAAAGCCCACAAGAGAAATCTCAAGCTAATAAAGCTAATTCTCACATGAGAAGGACAAAGTACCCAATCATTTCCCTCATCCCCGCGAACTCCAAGCTTTACCCTAACTCTCTCTTGCCCTAAACCTCTCTCAATCCATCTAGGATACCTTAGCCCTTTTAGCAGCAACCCTAATTCCGCATTACACCCATTTAAATAGGAAAAAAAAAAACCTAAATTAGAAACAAATCCCACACAAAACCGCGCCATCGACTTAACAGTCTACGCTCTATCGGGCGCCTAGCCGTCAGGCCCCCTACAATAGTCATCGGGCCTCCTATAGCCCAAAAACAACACATCAATTTCAGATTCTAGAAGCCATGACCAGATTCTAGAAACCCGACACCCCTTGGTGTCTAAGATTGAAGACAACCCCAACAATCTTTATCGTGGCTTCAGTCTTCATTCACTCCACTGCTCTAGAAATCCATTATTCATGTCCACTTCGTTTCCTTCATAGCTCCATCGTTTCTCGTGCCTCCACCGACTTATTCTCATACCTGCACAACCCCTTGCTCTTCTCATGTGTCCTGTGCGCACTTGCCACATACGAGCAACCGTGGATCTCGCTGTTAGCCCTGCAACTCCACTGTGAGAAGTGCTCCTAATCGCATTGTAAAGATGGTCACACCTCCACGCATTTACCTCCACGAGTGCTCCCATTGTCACTTTACAAACCCGATCACACCAGATGAACTTGCACCCTGTAATTTCAAGTGCACCAAGAGATATCAAATTATTTTTTAACCTAGGGATATGCCTCACATTTGTCAGGACTCGATCGATCCCATCGATCATCCTAATGCACATCGTGCCAATATTGACAACCTTACGGGCGAAACCATCGCCCAAGACTACCGATCCATCATTATACTCAACCGTATGTCATGAATGAACTCCGGTCAGAACACATGTGATAGCATGCACCTTAATCCAAGAGACACTCTCCACCGAGAGACCCCTTGCAGGATACAGTCAACACATCTTTATCATCACAACCGTCCTCTTTAGCTTCCACAGTATTAGCCCCTTCCCTAGAAGAATCTCCAGACTTCTCTTGCCTTGATTAAGATTGATATATGGCTTTCTGATCCACCTTCTTCAACTCTTCTTCTTTCATAGACCTCGGTCGCTCTCCATGTTTTTCTTTCAGAGAATACTTCTCTATGTCAAATCTTATGCTTCATGCCATTGAAACCTCGTCTCAGATTCCGATCTACCTCCCAACCCACGCTCTAATACCACTTTGTTGGTATCAGCCTAATGCCTACCAGCCTTATCTCTGATATCACTTTGTTGGGAGATATAAGCGATCGGCCCCACAGTGAAAGCGAGAGGAAGCAATCAAATAATGGCAAACCATAATAGCAACAATCAAGCAAATCGACACATAGGAGAAGAACAATCCGAATTTAACATGGAAAACCCCTCAAGGGTAAAAAAAAACCGAGGCACAAAGCAAACAATCACTATGGATAGTCTGCCGTTCATGAAATGATGGATCGCTATAAAGAGTTCGTTCAGCACATGGTTAATTTTAAACGACGAACAAAATCCGTCGGTAAAGTACAACGAATAGTCTGCCGTTCATGAAACGACGGATTTTATTCATCGTAAAATTCAAGCAAGCGCCCAATTTAGCGACGAATTCTGTTGGTCGCTCCAAGTAAATAATGACGAATTAGGTTCGTCGGTAATCTTAGGAAAAAATCTTGATCGAATATTAGCGACGGATTTAGTTCGTCATTAATTTTCGATTATTAGAAAAACAAGAATATGCATTTGTTGCATTTTGAATTTCTCACACCTAATATCATCAAAACAGTAGTAACTAATTCAATATATCAACTCAACCAATAAAATGGAACTAACTGTTTCTAAGTCACAACTAACAACAGAAAATAATTCAGCACATCAAATTAAACTAAATTTTCACTTAAAATTCAGCAGTTCATTTGTTGCATTTTGAATTTCTTGAACTTGATAAAAACAATTAAAAAAAAATGATTGATAGGGAAATAAAAACTCCCAATAGAACTCGTCCCTTTTCCAAGAGTTGTTAAATGAGTATATAGGCATAGATTCAAGTGTGCCAAAATTTCTTCTAAAACACCATGAATCAAAGAAATAGGATAAGGCCAAATGAAGCATGCTAATCTAATAAAATGCAAACTAGCTACTAGAAAAATACCTTGGATTATCTAATGTCCGTCAAGGACAACAAGAGAACCATCAAGTGGAAATGATGTCATTGAGCATGGGACCAACACCATAGAAAAAAAACAGAACACCTTCCGAGCGGCTTAGAAAATGGCTCCTCAACAGACAACTCATGATCACCCATCATGATGACAGATGATTCTTGGACACACTACAAGATGTTCGAAACGTCCCAAGTATGGAAGCACCTAGCGGATATGAAATTGAGACTCAAGGAAAGAAAAAAAAAATCCATACGAGCATATGTTTGCATCTGACGTCAACTCATGTGCCCATGTCCAACTTAATAAATGGTTCAATTCTACTCCTAGTAGAAATGCATGAGAACTTGTCAAAGGTAACTCTTCATCTAATCCTTATCCTTTCAATATATTCTTCTCAATATTTGACCAAAAAGAAAAAGAAAAGGAGTGTGGAACTCGCCTAGTACTTCCGATCTTGACAAGAAAATTCATCCTCCTTCCTCGAAACATTTTCCCTGATTCAGAAATTGCGCAAGTCTCGTGCATTCTTTGAATACTAATCCTTAGCTTGATTACCATGATGAACCTAGCAACAAAGTTGCTTGGTTACCATTAAGAAGGAAAAAAAAGAAAAGAAAAAGACTTCATTCTACTACCTGACAAGCAAGAAATATTCATTAGAATACTTCACATGGATAACATTTTATTCCGAGCCCCTCTGAAGTATGTCATGTGTTGCACTCACCTATGCACAGGAAATAAGCATATCCACAAGCATTCTAATATTCTTTTGAATATGTGACAGAGATTAGAGCATCTGTAATTTTTCATTAAGCATTCTAATATTCACACAAGGAAACTAGTCAGCAGTACTGCAATGTAGAAAAGATTCTTCAATCTCCACTATGAATAAAAACGAAGTTACAATGAAAACTCATATTCTCATGTGTTTCTAATGCACAGAGATGACACCTTTTGCTAACCGCCTCTCTCTCTCTCTCTCTCTCTCTCTCTCTCTCTCTCTCTCTCTCTCTCTTCTTAGACCCATATAACCCTAATTCCACACCCCAATCCCGAATTACAACCCTTTATATAGTATAAAACGAAAATCGAAGACAAAATAGGAAACTGCATATAAGTAGTCCGCGCACGGTCGGGCGCACGCAGATCCAAAATCTGTCCAGCGAGTTTAAGAGAGAATCCGTCGAATTTCGGGAGTCCGACCCAACATGGTCAGGTGTCCAGAGACTTTTAGTCACTTTGGGTGAATTTCGGTCGCTTAGTCAAAGACCGGCCGGGCGCCCGACCACCCCAGGCTTGTAAAATAAATGGTGTGTTGGCTCCGCACCTCAACAAAAACAATGGTGACTGAAACCTACCATTAAAACCTTCCTAAGGCCCACTATAATATTTATTTGACATCCAACCTATTGATAATGTCCAACCGATGAAGGGAAAATACAAATCAGCTTGATCCAAAACTTTTTGTGGTCTACAAGAAGTTTTACATGGCCAATCATCACTTTCGAACTGGACTGCGCCTGCCTCGGATGGAAATCAATCAAGACAAGGGCTCTGTGGGGCCCACCATGATGTAAGGCTTTTATCCATGCCATCATCCATTTTTTCATATCGTTTTAGGGTACGAGCCAAAAATGTGACAGATCTAATTAAGGCTTAAGTGGACCACACCATAGGAAGCAGTGGTGATAATGATGCCCACTGTTAAAACATTCCTAGGGCCCACCATGATATTTATTTTCCATCCAACCTATTCATAGGGTCATGTAGACCTGAATGAAGGAAAAATATAAATTTCAGCTTGATCCAAAACATTCATGATCCCCCAAGAAATTTTTAATGGTAGGCATTCAATACTTACTGTATGGCCCACTCGAGCCTTGGATCTTGTACCTTAAAATAATTTAGAAAAGTGGATGAACGGTATGTATAGAACCCATACATCGCAGTTGGGCTCACAGAGCCCTTGCCTAAAATGATTCAGTCTAGGTGGGGCATGATGCAACATATACAACATATGCATCAAGGTGAATCTGCTTTACTATTGAGTCCACATCCTAAAATGAGTTGGTAAAATGGATGGACAGCATGGATATACAACATCTACATCAAGGTGGGTCTCTTGGGCAAGAAATGACTTAACTGAATCGACACCCATTTTTCCACACGGTTTCATACATGCAAGTCCCATAATCTGCGGTAAAGACTTGCAACATTTTCCACGTCGTTGCAGCAGGGACTGGCTTATCTCTAACTGCCACACATGGCTCAATTAATTCTTACCATGTGGGTCACCACGAGCATCTCAAGGTCACCATGGACATGTGTGGTGGCAGGGTCACAACACAATCTAATTCATATAAATTGGAAGGCTAATTGGGTACTACCCCTATCTTTACTGTACAATCAGTGGAGGGTTGACACAATGGAATATTATTAGACTACGGGCAGCTGTCAGGGATAAGACCTGGTTGGTGGACTTCATCTCTATAGTAGTCAGTTGTCCAATCAAATCCTGCCACATTATTTTTATACAGTACAAATAGGAGCAGTGCATGTTAATTGGGCTCATTTTTCAAATGTAAACATCGTGATTGGTACCATTTTTGGACAAATAAAAAACATAGCACCATCTTTTCTTGACTTCCAGTCAAGCCTTTTCTTTCAATTAAGTTAGGTGGGCTTGTTTGATTTTCAAGACCTCTTGATAAATGCATTGTAAATGTATAATGATTATTTCATTGGGTAATCACTATACTATTCCCTATGCATGATTTGACTGGCCTACTTCTTTTATTGCTAAAATAGAGGAGAATGCCAAATATAATTGGGGCCCATTGTGATGTATGTGGCTTATCCACACCGTCCATCTATTTTACCAAATGAACTTAGGGCATGGGCCAAAAAATGAGGCAAATCCAATGCTCACGTGGACTACACCTTAGGAAAAAGGAAATCGAACACTTGAAATCGACCAGACCTGTTGGGTGCGTCGCACAAAACATCAGGATCTCGCACTCCAACTACGTGAATTATGTGATTTGATAATGCAATAAACATGATCAAATCATCAACCACAAAACATGAGATTTTTACGTGAAAAATCCTCAAAGAGGTAAAAACCACGGGACCTCGTCCAGAGAAACAATCTACTATGCAGAGAGAACTGTTTACAGACATTGATCATAAGCACGACCCACTCGGATCCAACCTTCTTCACCCACACAGGGGTGGATAACAATAAAAGGAACTACAAACGGAGAGATCTCATCGAGCACGAGGACATATAAGAACCTGAGATAACGACTGCGCTATGGATCACCTTCATGTACAGAAATCTCTTCTTCCTACAAGGTTCCACCCCCGTCGCTCTCTCTCTCTCTCTCTCTCTCTCTCTCTCTCTCTCTCTTCTTCTTCTTCTTCTTCTTCTTCTTCTTCTTCTTTTTCTCTCACTCTCACCTTGGATGTATAGAACATCTATTAGGATTCTCTAGTCTCGAATTGGAAGCCAATATATAGCTTAGCGCGAGAGTTAGAGCCAAAATAGAAAATTACGGAATTATAATCCAGGCGCCATCGGGCGCCTGACTAGATACTATCGGGCGCCCGTGTTGCGCAGCACGCCAACAACGCCGGTGAACCGAGATCCAATCTCCGGTCTCACCCACAAACGATAAATATGAAGTAATAATAACTAGAAAAGGAATCACACAAACCAACAATCCACAAGACAGAGATTTACGTGGAAAAACCCCAACAGGGTAAAAAACCACGGGTGGCAAACTTCACTATGAAGAAAAATGAAGTTACAAGCAATACACTTACCTTCTCCTATGCTCCCATGCACAGAGATGGCCATTTTGCTAATTTTCTCTCATTTTTCTCACCTTGGACGTATAGAAGCCCTAATCCCCATGTCTAATCCCGGTTTACACCCCTTTATATAGTAAACCCTGCAATTAGAACACTAAATAGGAAACCCGCACTTTGGGTCCGCGGTCGGTCGGGCGCCCGGCCAATACAGAATATGTCCAGCGAGAAAAAAAACATAAAACAGACTAATTTCAGGGCGCCCGACCGTTTGTAAAACAGTCCAGTGGCTGTTGGGTAAAACAGCCTGAATTTCGGGCACCCGGTCCACAGACCGTCCGGGCGCCCGACCATGCTCAGATGTGCATGGTTTCACACACCACGTGTAGTCTCCACACTCAACAATCTCCCACTTGGAGACACATCACCACATGATCCTTCGTCTTCTACATCCAGAGTGCACCACCTCTCAGTCTTCAAGCCTGAAGACCAACCAAAGCTGAACAGATCTTCAGCTTCTCCCGTGTGACCGCCTTGTCAACATATCTGCAGGATTCTTACTTATATGAATCTTCTCCAAAGCAATCAATCCATCTTCCAGTAACGAACATATGAAGTGATATCTGATGTCAATATGCTTGGTCCTCGAATGAAAGGCTGAATTCTTAGCCAAGTGTATTGCACTCTGATTGTCACTGTATAGCTTGCAATCTGCTTGCTTCTTTCTCAACTCTTCCATAAAACCTTGCATCCACACCATTTCCTTGCACGCTTCTGTAGCTGCAACATATTCTGCTTCCGTTGTACTGATGGATACTATCTTCTATAACTGAGAGATCCAACTGACTGTAGCACTACCCAGGGTAAAGACATACCCTGTAGTGCTCCTTATACTGTCGATATCCCCTGCCAAATCTGAGTCGACGTAACCTTGTAGCTTAATTTCCGATCCTCTATAACACAGCCCTACATCCACAGTACCTACCAGGTATCTGAGGATCCACTTCACAGCTTCCCAATGTTCCTTCTCGGGGTTGTTCATGTACCTGCTAACAACTCCCACTGCTTGAGCAATATCTGGCCTCGTGCTAACCATAACATACATGAGGCTCCCTATGGCTGACGCATAAGGGACTTTAGCCATGTAGTCCCGTTCCCTCCTGCGTTTTAGCTCCTTGCTCCTTAAAAGCTTGAAGTGGTTGGCAAATGGAGTGCTAACCGGCTTAGCACCTCCCATGCTGAATCGATCAAGAACCTTGGCTATGTACTTTGCCTATGACAAAACTAGCTTCTTGTTTTCCCTGTCACGCTTTATCCTTATGCCTAGGATTTGTTTTGCAACTCCTAAATCCTTCATGGCAAACTCTCTAGACAATTGTCTTTTGAGATCTGAGATGTCCTTCATAATTGATCCGGCCACAAGCATATCATCAACATACAGAAGAAGAATGATATACTATGTATCAAACTTCTTCAAGTAGCAACAGTGGTCTGCATGACATCTCCTGTACCCGTTTTCCCGACATGAAACTGTCGAACTTCTTATACCACTTGCCTAGGGGCCTGCTTCAGACCATATAGACTCTTCTTCAGTCCACACCTTGTTCTCCTTTCCTGGTGCCATGTATCCTGTCAGCTGATGCATATATATCTTTCTTCAAGGTCTCCATGAAGAAAGGCTGTCTTGACATCTAACTGCTCTAGATGTAAGTCCTCTGTAGCCACTATACTCAAGACCATGCGAATCGTAGACATCTTCACCACAGGTGAAAATATCTCTGTGAAATCGATACCTACCTTTTGTTGGAACCCTTTCACAACCAGTCTAGCCTTGTATCGTTTCGAACCATCGTGCTCCTCCTTCAGTCTGTAAACCCACTTGTTATGAAGAGCTTTCTTGCCCTTGGGTAGAGTGACTAGCTCCCACGTACGATTAGACTCAAGAGAGTCCATCTCATCTTCCATGGCTTGCTCCCACTTAACCCGCATATCTGACCGTAACGCCTCTTCAAAACACTCTGGCTCATCATTATCTGTCAGCAGTAGATAATGTAAGGAGGGTGAATATCGGACCTTGGGTCTCCTCTCCCGAGTAGACCTCCTCACAACCGGTGTCTGCGGCTCTGCCTCATCATGCTCCTGTGCATGCTCATCCTGTGGCACTGTAACACCCTTGTCCTGTAACTCTTCCAACTCTACGAATTCCTTCTCATCGGCCTTGTTTTGCTTTTGCTGCACACTGTCCTTATGCATCACTTTTTCATTGAAGACTACGTCCTTGCTTCTGATGATTTTTCGGTTCTCAGTATCCCAAAACCGGTAGCCAAAATCATTCTGCCCGTAGCCTATAAACGTGCACCTCCTGGACTTCGTATCCAGCTTGTTTCTGTGCTCTGCATCAATGTGAACATAAGAGGTGCAACCAAACACTCTGAGATGTGCAAGGTTCACTTCTTTTCCAGTCCATGTTTCTTCTGGTAGCCCACCATCCAATGGTGCTGAGGGACTTCTATTGATGAGATATACGACAGTATTCACAGCATCTGCCCAAAAGGTCTTCGGCAACCCTGCATGTAGTCTCATGCTTCTAACCGCTCAAGAATGGTCCTGTTAATGCGCTCAACCACATCGTTCTGCTGCGGTGTCCCTGGAATCGTTTTCTGATGTTTGATTCCATTTGCTGTACAATATTCCTCAAATCTCTTGTCACAGTATTCTCCCCCATTATCCGATCTAAAAACATTCACAGTTTTACCGGTCTCATTTTCTACCATAACTTTCCACTTCTTAAATACATCAAATACATCTGATTTGTGTTTAAGAAGTAGACCTATAATTTTCTACCAGCATCATCATTAAAAGAAACAAAGTAAAGTGAGCTACCAAGAGATGATACCTGTGCCGGTCCCCACACATCAGTGTGTACAAGCTTCAATAAATGCGTCGCGTCTAGTCTTCTTGAAGCTAACTTTCTTCTGCTTGCCATACACGCAGTCCTCGCAGAATTTCAGATCGATTGCCTTTAACCCTGGTAGCTCCCTCTTTGACAATAGCACTTTCATCCCTTTCTCACTCATATGTTCCAACCTCTAATGCCATAACTGCCCGTTCACTCCAGTTGATGCGACTGCAAGTGAACTATACGATCCGAAAGTCACATACAAAGTACCTTCCTTCTTGCCTCGAGATATAACCAAGGCAGGAAAACACTGGAAGGTACGTAGCGAGCACTTACAGCAGTGTATAGGCCATAGCCGGTTGACGGGGAGACTCTAGTTTAAGGCAGAGTTTGAGCCATGTACAGACTGTAGGAAGTCGAAGTTCTGGCAAGGTAGAAAGACTGAATTTACTTACAGAGTAAACGGTTGTTATGACGTACCGAGTAGTAGTGGGTCCATCTGAGAAGGTTTCAATGGACTGTGTATTAGGCTTCTTGAAGAAAACTACTTCACCGTACTTTACTTTGTGGACTGAGATATTGGGTTCTGAGTAATGCTCGTAGTTCTCTGTTCTAGTTGCGGAGACACAGTGAGAGGAGTCTATCTAAGTGACTTAGGAAGGGTGGAACTCTCGAAGGAAGAACAAAGAATTCGCGGGATATTAGTGCGAAGTACACGGGGAAGAAGGGCGTTACGGTTGTGGGCAGGAACAGAAAGCCAGGGAACCTGAATAAGGAGCTGAATCTTGCGAGCACAAATAACGGAGGAAACAAACTTCTAGAAGGAGAAGGAAGTTGCAAATCTCGTAAAGGACTTAGGGGACTTCAAGGACTACGGAAGGAAGATCTAAGAAACGAATCTTAATCTGGCCGGTGTAGTAGCTTAAAGTTTAAACATCTAGGACTTCTTAATGAGTGCCGTTAGTGATTTGGTAGGGTTGACAGACCGTTTGAACTGTCCTAGTTATCTCGGGACTGGAGCAGTAGTTTTCACTACGGTTGCCTAAGGTTAACCGAGCACTGACATAACTTGAGAAATTCTACAAGTCGGTGCGGGGGTGGTAGACTGTAGAAGTCCAATTTATCGGCAAAGTATTCTACTTGGAATAAACTGCGGCTACCAAAGGTATGTAGCATCGGTTTCGGACGTAGTTAAGAAAACACCAGAAATGAAACCTATATAACTTCAACTGTGAGAATCTGTTTCTCTCAGCCTAGCAAGGATTTCGGAAGGCTAGGTGATTTCGGGTAAGTAGTAACAGTAGAAGAGACCAAAGAAGAGAAAAGGAGGATCTCCTTACATCTCCAGGAAGACTATGTTTATTAGGAGGTAGACGTAGAAGATCTTCCGTTTCAAACTTGGTAGTTTGAAGAGTTAGGATCAAAAAGGTAGAAGACGGTAGCGAGGGTGACTTGATTTGGTTATCGAGACTATGGTTAAGAACGCGTCGTGCGGTTGTTGCGGCCACTTGGCTCTAGGTTAGAGACCAGAGTGGGTGTTTGCTATTTGTCCTTCATTATTATTGATCCTTTACTTAGTGTGTTTGGTTGTTAGATGTTCTGTCTCTAAATGCACCCTTTTGGGGTTGTACCCATTTTTTGGTGCCCATGTTTGAAGTGATACTTCTTTTTGCTTCAATGTTCGTTATGTGAATGGAAGAGGATACGAGGGTACGTGTCTCTACCGGGAAAACGATTAGAAGAGAGGAAAAAGAGTGGAACCTGCATATCTTCGGGATTAGGGGTACAGATTAGGTCCAAATGTGGGGAAATATATCATTTGGAACGTTAATCTTGTGATTTATCCTTTGGGCGTGAAACCCAGGCGTCAGTCAGCCTGCGGGCCGGTTATGTCTTATACAGGTCGCTCTTTTTTTGTACTTTGTCTGATTAAAGCCCGCGGGTCAGTGAAACTGGCAGCCCGCGGGCTGGCAAACATTTTGTCAGGTCACCGACAGCCCATTTTGTTGGACTTAAAGCCCGCGGGCCAGGTGTCTGGCAGGTCCGCGGGCTGGTACGAGTCTACACGCACCAAAGTGTGTGGTGCACATCAGAGGTGTGAGTTGTCGGGCTATTACCTGTTTTGACAGCTCACTCAAAATCTCTTTTTAGTGGCTTAAAGCTAGTGGGCTGGATCTTACTAACCCGGGGTGTAACCGAAGGTACCCGGACTAAAAACGCTAATTCATGGTTCTAGTATACCGTGTTTACTACCTGCATGCTTCACCTAAAGTGTTTGTGTTTAGTGGTATACGTGGGTATCTGGAAACTGCCTGAGGAAAGGATTTTAAAACCACACTGACGCTCGATGTCAACGCAACGCACGCCCGTAGCAAGGTGCAAATCGACTTCTGCCCTGTACCAGTCAGTAGAAGGTTAGACCTCCAAAAACCAATACCAGGTATCGGTTGACGCCCAATGTAGTTTGGTTACCAGTCATAGTCCGTTATAGTCCGGGATGAACATCTTCGATCCTTGTTCAGATCGGATTCTAACTCACTACATACCGGATAAATATCCCTGGTAGAGGGTGGATCACACGTGTATATGTAAAACTCTCTCTCTACCCAAATATAGACAACGAAGTCGAGAGGACCAATCAATGTTGTTATCTTCGTAATCGTAGTGTCGGAGATGGTTGTTGGTTCGGGCCAACGGGGCTGTTTACACCCTTGCAATCGTAAGGGATAGGGAAACCTTAACTTCTACCGACGATGAAATCGCGTCTGAAGTTAGAGAGGACGTTGAGGTGAAAACTGGGAGGCTTTGGTAAAAACCCACTCTAACTCCAAGAGCTGTATAGTAGTGACAGGCCGTATTACTCCTAAAGTGTTATA
>PVNU02001143.1:0-27934 GCA_003013855.2 Liriodendron chinense | reverse complement strand
AGTGTTTCAAGTGCTGCCCTTAGCTATTCTAGTCAAGGATCTGGACCTGATGACTGTGAATCTTTAGGTGATGTTTATGTCTGGGGAGAAGTTTGGTGTGATGCGAGTTTAGCTGATGGAATTGCAAATCCTCTCTGTTCAAAAACTGATGTGCTACTTCCTAAGCCCTTAGAATCAAATGTGGTTTTAGATGTTCATCAGATTGCTTGTGGTGTTAGGCATGCTGCTTAGTGACGAGGCAAGGTGAGGTATTTACTTGGGGTGATGAATCTGGAGGACGTCTTGGCCATGGAATAGAAATGGATCATGTACGACCCCAACTTGTCGAGCCTTTGGCAGTCAGTAACATGGAGTATGTTGCATGTGGTGAGTATCACACATGTGCTGTATCCGTGGCTGGTGACCTATTTTCTTGGGGAGATGGTACCTATAATGCTGGACTTCTCGGTCATGGAACCAATGTCAGCCACTGGATACCGAAAAGATTATGTGGTCCTTTAGAAGGATTTCAAGTGTTGTCTGTTGCATGCGGTACATGGCATTCAGCCTTAGCAACTTCAAATGGAAAATTATTTACATTCGGTGATGGGACGTTTGGTGTTTTGGGCCATGGTGATCGAGAAAGCTGTTGGTACCCGAGAGAAGTTCAATCCTTGAGCGGACTAAAGACCATTAAGGTTGCTTGCGGAGTATGGCATACGGCCGCAATTGTAGAGGTTATAGGACAGAACGGCGGAAACATTGTATCTAGAAAATTGTTCACATGGGGTGATGGTGATAAAAACCGTTTGGTCATGGGGACAAGAAAGCACAGTTGGTTCCCACTTGTGTCTCGTCACTTATTGACTACAACTTCCACCAGCTGGCTTGTGGACATAGTATTACTGTTGCCCTCACTACATCAGGGCATGTTTTTACAATTGGAAGTACCATTTATGGCCAGCTGGGCAATCCAAATTCTGATGGTAAGGTACCTTGCTTAGTACAAGATAGATTAATGGGTGAATTAGTTGAAGAAATCTCCTGTGGTGCATACCATGTTGCTGCCCTAACATCAAGAAGTGAAGTATTCACATGGGGGCATGGTGCCAATGGAAGACTAGGACATGGGGACGTTGAAGATCGGAAAACGCCTACTCTTGTTGAAGCTTTAAAAGACAGGCACGTTAAAAGCATATCTTGCGGCTCAAATTTTACTGCTATTATATGCATTCACAAGTGGGTTTCTGGCGCAGACCAGTCACTATGCTCGGGTGTCGACAGGCATTCGGATTTACTCGAAAAAGGCACAATTGCTATAATTGTGGGCTTGTTCACTGCCATGCTTGCAGTTCCAGAAAAGTTCTTAAAGCTGCATTGGCGCCTACTCCAGGCAAACCACACCGCGTATGTGATTCTTGCTTTGCAAAGCTTAAAGCATCGGAAGTTGGTGCTTCATCAGCTGTCAATAGCAAGATTGTAGCCCCCCCCGCTTTATTGACACCAGGGAGAGGTTGGAAAGGGGAGAAATAAAGTCTTCAAGGATTTTGTTATCTTCTAACACAGAACCCGTAAAGTACCTTGAAGTGAAATCGACCAAGCAAGGGCCTAAAACTGAGTCGCTTTCCCTTTTACGAGCATCCCAAGTTCCATCACTGTTACAACTAAAAGATATTGCTTTTCCAAGTTCTTTGAGTGTACTTCAAAATGCTTTGAAACCAATCGTTACGTCGGGGACGCAACCAGCAGTCAGTTTGAGTTCTGCATCACCCTACTCTAGGAGGCCAAGCCCTCCTCACTCTTCAACTCCTGTATATTCCAAAAGCATCATTGACAGCCTCAAGAAGACGAACGAACTTCTAAACCAAGAAGTCCTGAAGTTGCAGGTCCAAGTAAGTAACGAATTCCTTTCCACCCAGGACTTCTGCTGATATTTTTCAATGTCTCTTTTCTACATGTGCGGGACTCTTTTCTACCTACATTAATATCTGATGCTTTCTGGGCAGGATCTAAAACACATTGTGATATTGATTTTGTGTGGAAAAACTATTTCCCGCATAGTGCTATTAGGTTTTCTGCATTGTCACAAATGCTTGGTTGAACAGATAACCATTTCTCCTGCCAAAATTTCATTTCATGGGCAGTTTGGTACATCCAAAAGCACACTTAACTTTTCCAAATGTCTTCCCATTGATTCATGGGGAAATGATATGTGAGCACATTTATTTGATTACTTAGCGGTAGTAATTTAGTTTCTTCTTGATGTACCGAGTGTCTTCTAGGTTAAAAATCTGAGACACAGGTGTGAATTTCAAGATGTCGAGCTGCAGAAAGCAGAAAAGAATGCTAAAGTAGCTACTTCTTCATTTGGGCTGAGGAGTCGTCTAGGCATTCTGTTGTGAAGGAACTTCTCAAGTCTTTAGCAGGCCAGGTATATTTTACTCAATCTTTGCAAGTCATAAAGTTACACTCTCATTACTAAATTATCTATTTTCAATATATATATATATTATATATATATATATATATTATATATATAGAGAGAGAGAGAGAGAGAGAGAGAGAGAGAGAGATGCTCACTGGCACTTCTTGTGAGAGAACTCGTGAGCACTTTTTCATGGCTCATCGCACGTGATGTGAGCCCAAAATATGAGCTGTCCATGTGATGCAGCACCCCAAAAACCCCTAGGGCCCATCTTTCAACTTGTCTAAACTTGGTGGGCCATGAAAGAAGAGGCAAATCAGGCACTGCTGATTTGCCTTCTTTCTGGCCCACCAAGTTTTGATCAAGTTGAAAGATGGGCCCTGGGGGTTTTTTGGGGTGCTGCATCACATGGACGGCTCATATTTTGGGCTCACATCACGTGCGATGAGCCAGAAAAAGTGCTCACGAGTTCTCTCACGAAAGTGCCCAGTGAGCATTCCTCTCTCTCTCTCTCTCTCTCTCTCTCTCTCTCTCTCTCTCTCTCTCTCTCTCTCTCTCTCTATATATATATATATATATATATATATATATATATATATATATATATGAAAATAGATAATTTAGTAATGAGAGTGTAACTTTAATGACTTGCAAAGATTGAGTAAAATATACCTGGCCTGCTAAAGACTTGAGAAGTTCCTTCACAACAGAATGCCTAGACGACTCCTCAGCCACAAATGAAGTAGCTACTTTAGCATTCTTTCTGCTTTCTGCAGCTCGACATCTTGAAATTCACACCTGTGTCTCAGATTTTTAACCTAGAAGACACTCGGTACATCAAGAAGAAACTAAATTACTACCGCTAAGTAATCAAATAAATGTGCTCACATATCATTTCCCCATGAATCAATGGGAAGACATTTGGAAAAGTTAAGTGTGCTTTTGGATGTACCCAAACTGCCCATGAAATGAAATTTTGGCAGGAGAAATGGTTATCTGTTCAACCAAGCATTTGTGACAATGCAGAAAACCTAATAGCACTATGCGGGAAATAGTTTTTCCACACAAAATCAATATCACAATGTGTTTTAGATCCTGCCCAGAAAGCATCAGATATTAATAGTAGAAAAGAGTCCCGCACATGTAGAAAAGAGACATTGAAAAATATCAGCAGAAGTCCTGGGTGGAAAGGAATTCGTTACTTACTTGGACCTGCAACTTCAGGACTTCTTGGTTTAGAAGTTCGTTCGTCTTCTTGAGGCTGTCAATGATGCTTTTGGAATATACAGGAGTTGAAGAGTGAGGAGGGCTTGGCCTCCTAGAGTAGGGTGATGCAGAACTCAAACTGACTGCTGGTTGCGTCCCCGACGTAACGATTGGTTTCAAAGCATTTTGAAGTACACTCAAAGAACTTGGAAAAGCAATATCTTTTAGTTGTAACAGTGATGGAACTTGGGATGCTCGTAAAAGGGAAAGCGACTCAGTTTTAGGCCCTTGCTTGGTCGATTTCACTTCAAGGTACTTTACGGGTTCTGTGTTAGAAGATAACAAAATCCTTGAAGACTTTATTCTCCCCTTTCCAACCTCTCCCTGGTGTCAATAAAGCGGCGGGGGGCTACAATCTTGCTATTGACAGCTGATGAAGCACCAACTTCCGATGCTTTAAGCTTTGCAAAGCAAGAATCACATACGCGGTGTGGTTTGCCTGGAGTAGGCGCCAATGCAGCTTTAAGAACTTTTCTGGAACTGCAAGCATGGCAGTGAACAAGCCCACAATTATAGCAATTGTGCCTTTTTCGAGTAAATCCGAATGCCTGTCGACACCCCGAGCATAGTGACTGGTCTGCGCCAGAAACCCACTTGTGAATGCATATAATAGCAGTAAAATTTGAGCCGCAAGATATGCTTTTAACGTGCCTGTCTTTTAAAGCTTCAACAAGAGTAGGCGTTTTCCGATCTTCAACGTCCCCATGTCCTAGTCTTCCATTGGCACCATGCCCCCATGTGAATACTTCGCTTCTTGATGTTAGGGCAGCAACATGGTATGCACCACAGGAGATTTTCTTCACTAATTCACCCATTAATCTATCTTGTACTAAGCAAGGTACCTTACCATCAGAATTTGGATTGCCCAGCTGGCCATAAATGGTACTTCCAATTGTAAAAACATGCCCTGATGTAGTGAGGGCAACAGTATACTATGTCCACAAGCCAGCTGGTGGAAGTTGTAGTCAATAAGTGACGAGACACAAGTGGGAACCAACTGTGCTTTCTTGTCCCCATGACCCAAACGGTTTTTATCACCATCACCCCATGTGAACAATTTTCTAGATACAATGTTTCCGCCGTTCTGTCCTATAACCTCTACAATTGCGGCCGTATGCCATACTCCGCAAGCAACCTTAATGGTCTTTAGTCCGCTCAAGGATTGAACTTCTCTCGGGTACCAACAGCTTTCTCGATCACCATGGCCCAAAACACCAAACGTCCCATCACCGAATGTAAATAATTTTCCATTTGAAGTTGCTAAGGCTGAATGCCATGTACCGCATGCAACAGACAACACTTGAAATCCTTCTAAAGGACCACATAATCTTTTCGGTATCCAGTGGCTGACATTGGTTCCATGACCGAGAAGTCCAGCATTATAGGTACCATCTCCCCAAGAAAATAGGTCACCAGCCACGGATACAGCACATGTGTGATACTCACCACATGCAACATACTCCATGTTACTGACTGCCAAAGGCTCGACAAGTTGGGGTCGTACATGATCCATTTCTATTCCATGGCCAAGACGTCCTCCAGATTCATCACCCCAAGTAAATACCTCACCTTGCCTCGTCACTAAAGCAGCATGCCTAACACCACAAGCAATCTGATGAACATCTAAAACCACATTTGATTCTAAGGGCTTAGGAAGTAGCACATCAGTTTTTGAACAGAGAGGATTTGCAATTCCATCAGCTAAACTCGCATCACACCAAACTTCTCCCCAGACATAAACATCACCTAAAGATTCACAGTCATCAGGTCCAGATCCTTGACTAGAATAGCTAAGGGCAGCACTTGAAACACTAAGACGACCATCTCCTGCGTTACTTGTTCTTGGTTGCATATTTGCACGGTCTGACCCCACATCTGACCTCACCAAATTCAGAGAAGGTTCTTGAGAAAAACAATCAACGAAGGAATTTGCGTTAGGACTATGAGCTATACTTAAAGGAACCTCTAGTTTTACACTGGAAGGACGACCATCTTGAATGAAGTTCCTGCCATCCTGAAGGGAAAAAAAAAAAAGAATTAGCTACAATTGCAATAACAAAAAACATAGGGAGTTTTATCACATGCTCAAATTGTTTGCATAGAATTTTTTAATAAGAAAAGAAAACTGGATAAAAGAATAAGAGATTCTGTAATGAATGGTTCGTAAGTTAGGTAGCTCACATCAAAATGACCATTAGTCTTAGAACGTCTATGTTGGCCGGTAGAAATCAATGCCTTAAGGCTTGCAATCCACACCTCTGCTTCGGCTTTGTCTTTGCAAATCTAGTGAGTACAAATAATAGAAGGGAATCATCGCAATTTAGAACTTATCATCAACTAATCAACGTTCACTTTCATATTAGAATATGAAAAGGGATAAATGCTTATAATTTCACTAACCAGATCAAGAGATCGTTCGCCATTATTATAGAGAAGAGAAAATGACAAATAGTCCTTTTCAGGGCATAAATATCTCTTAAAAACAGCCTGCAGAGTAGAATAAGCCAATAGAGACCATATAAGAAGCCAGGTATAAATCATATACAATATTTAAAAAATCATATGGCCCGCAGCAAGGTTAATCTCACAGTTCTCTGTCCTGGGATAATACGCGAGACGGAAGATAACTTCAAAGTCCTTCCCCTCCACGTGAATGCCCAATTAGTGTTGTTTCATCCTGTGAATATAAAGTTATATTAAAAAGAACCGGTTAAGCCAAATGTTACAGCACATGCCAGCGCACGCGCGCACATACTGACCCATATATCTAGGGGGAACTCAAAATGCCTTGAAGCATTTATGCTTAGCAAAAGTATGCATTAGCTGAGAATTTTTCAATCATATACACCGAAAGCTTGTATTTACTGCTGGCTTTAGTTGGGATATACTTGAAATATCAGAAATCAATCAAATGTTTGTATTTGATTGCAGCCCACCACATAGTAATGGAATATCAAACTACTATTAAATGAAGAATAACTTGTATGCATCAGAGAAGTACTATCTAAAATAGAAGATTCATTAAAGCCTAATGCATGTTGTTAAAGAAAACATTACCATAGAGCAATGAGTTGAGAAAGAATATGGGTCTATCTTGTAAATTAAGCAATTAGATATACAAGAATGCTAAATCAAGACGCCTCGTCTTCGTGAATAAAAAAGTAATGCACCGACATGCCACAGGTCTGCAGGATCCGGGACGTCCATCAGACGGTCCCCCAGTGCATGTGTCCAATCCTAAAACTAGGCTAGCCCGCTCATCGGGTGAGTGACACATTACCATCAGTAATCATTTTTCTAAATGTCCATTTCTTTCTACATATGTTTCCCACCTGGTAAATTGATCTGTCAGATTTTTGGGCTGAGGAACATTCCATGTGGTAAGCACCCTGCAAATGTCCAAGAACCCACACCCATGCGCCACCTTGGCACATGTGGTGCATTTATATTTCATTTTTGAAGATGTGGCATCTGGAATTAGCATTCCTCAAATTAAAATATCTTAGATGTATCCAAACAATTGAATGTTGTTGTTTTTTTTTTTTAAAGTAACTCATAATGCCAATCTTTAGGCACCAAGTCCATGCACATGGCTAGAAAATATCGTGACTGTTGTGGAAATGGAACATTGAGGAAAAGGAAGCAGGAGGGGAAACAAAGAGAAAAGAAACAGAGAATGATGGGAGTAACTCAATACTTATCTTACTCCAAAATATTAACAACAACAATAGTAGTAGCAGCAGCAGCAGTAGTAGTAAATATAAAATATCGTTGAGCATATTTGATGTTTCTTTCATTACTTCTCATGATTTCAATGCAAATTTTAGTTCTCGGCTTACACACTTGGTATGTTGAGGATGGTACATTCCTCAAAGTTAAAAGTTTATGGTAATTTATTTAATTGGCTAATACATGACAGATTCCATAATCTGTGTAACAGTTATATATGCATCAGTGCGCATGTATGTCTGCCTGTATTTCCATTCTCCCTCTTTATTCTGAGTCAATCAAGTCAGTCTTACATATTGTGGACATGATATTTGTATCCATGTCTCATCAAAACGGGCCCACAAACTGAAAACTATTAATGACCGCCACAATAACTTAATTCTCTTAATTGAAGGGGGAAAAAAGGAAGGTACTCACAGTAGAAATTCTGAACGGACAAAACTTAGGCTCCCTTTCCGACTATACTTGATTAATTGAGTACCTTTCTTCAAAGCAATAAGTTCCCTTCAAAAGAGAAATGAAAATATTATAAGCAAAACAAAAGCATCCAGAAATCATGAGAGAAAAACTGCTAATTAAGTATGCAAAAAAATAATAGAAAGCTAAAATTACTTGTGTGCTAGTAGTCGATCAATATCAAATTTTCATTTTCTTTTGATAGATATATCAGCAATGAAAGAGAAAGTCGAGCTTGATCAACAAGTGTCAATCAATTCATTGCATATGGCACATCAAAATGCCAAAAAGGACCACTTTTAACTTCAGAAGTGATTCAACCATTTCCATTTTTCCTGAATAGATTAGTTCAGATGCACCAGAAAAGGTGGGAACTTAAGCCGATAATGAACAACTTTAAATGTATATCATTGTTTGTAAAAAATTAAATATAAATAATCCAGCTCAGAATATATGAACAGCCACAAAAAAAACCAATCAATTTGTTCAGATCATGTTTGATAAAATTCAACCAGAACTTCATCAAGGACTTTCCAAAGGACAGTCAAGATCAAGGTATTCAGTAATGGTAATTGTGGTTTGTAATGGCCACCACTATTACCTTTACCATACAAGTTGTAAAAACTTTTACGGCTACCGTAACGGCCGTTACGGTCTCTTTTTTTATTAAAAAAAAAAACTCGAAAAACCTATATCGGCCCCGTAATGGACCGTTACTCCTTTACGGGGAGTGTAACGGGCTGTTACGGGGACTATAACGACGATTACAGGTCATTTTTCCATAACGGGCATTACGGCCATTACGACCCATGTAAAGTATAATGGTTGCCAACCGTTACCTTTATGTAATGGCCTTTACTGCCCTGCAGCGGCAGTTACAGCACACCATAGTCAAAACTATCTGGTTTATGGCTGCTTCTCTATGGTACTTGGTTTGCCATTCCAAAGGAAACTTTTCATGCATAACAAATACAAGAGAATTCACCCCCTCATGCTTTATTTGCAATTCCAAACCAACGCACCCTCAACACGAATTGCAATCATTGGTCGAATGACTAAATAAAGTGAATAAACGAATTGAATTTCCTTCTTTGGAATACATATTGAGATTCTAGGCTCCATATTTTAACTACGTTACTTTCAATGTGGGCCCAAGAGGAAGCGTACTACCAATCGAGGCAAGATCATTAATTTTTGTTCTTTCCTCTCTATTAGACCGTTTTTCGCAATCCAAAGGCTCCATTTGGATGCTCAATCGAATTAAATAGCAATAATTCAATAGAATAAGACGGAAATGACAAAGCGGGGCTAGCCCCCAAATTGAAATCAAGATCCTTTCAGGCCCAACCTGAAACACATCGAATTGGAATCTGGGTTCAATTGTCATTACGGATTAAAACCGCCCCGCCCCACTTTCGTCATTTCTTCGATATTGAATTGGATCATTGCAATTGAACGTAATCAAAGCATCGAACACAACATAAGCATGTAAACAAAAGATCGATCCGTTGAGAAAACTTACATTCCAACATATGCAATTCGAATGAATTACGATTCGACAAAAACAAGGAAAAAGGGAGAAAAAAAAACTGACTTGCTCGACCTCATGCGCGGAATGATCTGCCATTCCATCTTCGGTACCCCAGTCTTCTTCATCAAAATCCAAACAATCTTCGAAAGTAAAAGATCGGAAGACAGAGAAAGAACAGAAAAAAATCAGAGATCTTCCTTTGAGAACGCAAGAGATCTCGAATTCGATCCAATTACCAATCTTTCCATTAACCCACCAAAATGTGGACTGAATGATCGAATTCCGAGCAGAATCTTCCCAAATCAGCAGTGATCGAATTTGTTGGAGAAATTGCAATTTCTTGAATTCAACGGATCGGATCGATTGGAGAAATGAGGGGTCTTTTTCATATCCAAAAACGCTCAAATAAATAAAAATGATTTTTTTTACGGTAAACTTCTATGTGAGTTTTGTACTGTTTAAAAGTGGTGGTGACTCATCTTCCTCACACGTGACACTCATGTACAGTTATCCAAGCCATCCAATTGTAGACCCGATTATGGATTGAGCATATATAAAGCCAAAATCATCAAGAAATCCTAGAAATCCAATAATTTATGACAAATAAAAATTTAAAGTGAAATATTGATTTTCCTATATTAGAAGGCATTATCTTCTTAGTGCTTTTTTTTTTAAAGGTTACAATCCATCCAAAAGAAATTCGGACGGTCTACATTGCCTTAAAACTATGATATGTGTATGATTGAAGAGTTACCACCATTTTTCAAATGGTGCAAAACTAGTAGTAGAGCCTTTATTTTGTTTAACAGGGACGACTAGTGTGGTAAGCGGATTGGCTGTGACCCCGGGCACAGAAACGTACCTGTGCCCGGGGCTGTGTGGGGCCCACAGATATTCCGTGACAAATCCACTCCGTTCATCTGTTTTTAAATATCACAATAGGATAGGATTCTAAAAAAACAGACAGATCCAACATTCAGTTGGACTACCCCAACTAAACAGACGGATCAGAAACGTCCACCGTTGAAACCTTCCTGGATATTAGCATGATGTTTATAAGAAATCCAAACCATTCATGGGGTTATTACCAGGCAGATAAACTGTAGGAAAAAATATCATCCTGATACAAATCTTCTGTCACCCTCAGGCGTTCAATCCCCACTGTTTCGTGTGGTATAGCCCACATGAGTTTTGGATCTTCCTGATTTTTGGCATCCTGTGCTATTTTGGTCTTTCAAAACAGATGGACGGAGTCGATTTGTCAAGGACATCTCTGTGGGGCCCAACAGCCCCGGGCCGGGGTCACAAGCAATCCGCTCCCACTAGTGTGGCCCCGGGCGTGGAATGACGCTGTTGCTGCACTCTAGAAGCACATGTCATCTGAACCGTTCATTAGGTTTTGCCTACTGATCATGGTCTACCATGAAAATGTTGCGGTGATTCGAGGATGTTAACCGTCCAAACATTGGCCTTTCTTTTCATAACCGTCGGTTTTCCAAGCCAAAGTGGACTATTTTATTACAGTAGCCTAGGAAAATTGGTTTGAACCTAATGTACGGTCAAGATCGATGATTTAACGGTCCACCCTCTCTAAAAAACCTGCGCCCCACCTAGTGGGGCCAGTTGGCCTTTTTTTATATTTGACTTTTCATTTCAGATTTTCAGGTGGAAAGTGACGTTTTCTTCTTGACACGTGGAAAGCACGTTTCCGTAGAATCCGTACAACACGTGCGAGGGACAATATTAACGCGTGGTGTTCTCGCTCGCTTGAGATAGTGGAGAGCGGATTAGCTGTTCCCTGGGGAACAGCTTTTAGTGAGTGTTACCCTAACCCAGTGGGGCCATCTTGATGTATTTTTTTATATATCCACGCGGTTCATCTGTTTTTTCATCTCATTTTAGGACGTTAGAAAAAACCCTAAGGAATCCAAATCTCAGGTGGACCATACCACTAGAAACAGTGATGAATGATCATTAAAAAAAATTTGTGGGCCACAAAAGTATTGGATAAATCTAATCTTTATATTTTCACTTCATCCAGATCTTCTTGACATTATTAACGGTTTGGATTGCAAATAAACGTTACCAAAACCTTACGATGAGCTCTTTGGAATTTTTAATGGTAGGGCACTCAATCACCACTGTTTCCATTCGTATGGTCCACTTGAGATTTGGATCTTCATAATTTTTGGCGAAACATCCCCAAATGGCTGGAGAAACGGATGGACGGCGTGGATATACAAATTATCATCCATGTGGGCCACATGGTAGGGATAACCCCCACTATGCTGTTCCTAATTCGCTCCCGCCATGCAGAAACAGAAAACAGACTGGCCCACTTATCAGATGTGCGGATTTACTTAGAAGCCGGAAAAAAAAAAACCTACAGCTTAAACCCCCCCCCCCCCCCCCCCCCCCCCCCCCCCCGATGTGCGGATATTACATTACAAGCCGGAAAAAAAAAACCTACAGCTTATACCCCCCCCCCCCCCCCCCCCCAAATTCATTTATTGCACTGTACTAGATGATCTAGCCACATTCATTTATTGCACTGTACTAGATGATCTGTGGCTAGAAATGTACACGAGTCAAGAAATCTCGAAAAACTCTCTCGCTCAAAACATGCTCTACTCGGCTCATATCAAAAGTGAGTTTGAGCCGAGCCAGGTCAAATTTTTAGTGCTCAAATGTGTCCGTGAGAGCTTCGAGCAAGGCCATACTCAATTCCACTCAACTTGTTTATAGACTCGAATTCGGCTTGATTTGATTCGACTAAGCTCGGAGCCATTTTATATATAGGTTTTTTTTTTACTTTAATCATTTTTACTTTTTATCCACCCGAGCGCCTCTCTTTTCAAACCCTAATCCTAACCCATCCTTCCCCTCTCTAAGCTAGATCGTCGATTGTCCACTCCACGCCGGCAACCTCAATCTCAGCTTGCCCTACCCGCTGCTTGACACCGGCCACCCCTGTTCGCACCCTGCCCACTCATCGCCGGCCACCCCCTATTCGCACTCTACCCGCTCAACGTCGGCCACCCATTGTTCTCAGTCACTCTGCCAGCTCGTTGTCGGTCACCCCCTATTCTCAACCCTACCCGCTCGTTAACGTCGGTCACCCAGTGTTCTCAATCACCCTACTCGCTTGTCGCCAGCCACCCCCTGTTCTCAACCTTGCCCACTCGTCGCCACCAGTAATCCCCTTCTCCCCCTTCTATTATTTTTCATTAAATTTCAAGTGATTGGGCGGACTTAACAAATCTTGCTTGAAAACATAAACTCGAACTCAACTCAAATGAATCAAACTCGGACTCGGCTCGAAAACTCAAAATCGACTCGAACTCGCTCGGTCTGTTGAACAATCAGGGGCCTGCTTGACTCGGCCGAGTAGAGCCGAGTAACTAGCAAGAGTAGGTGGGTTCGAATTGAGCGTCGAGCAGGGTGATACTCGATTTGACTCGACTCGTGTACAGCTCTATCTGTGGAGAATACCATGGTACATTGGATCGGATCAATGGTCTGGATCTGTTACTAATATGTCATATTTGAAGATATCGTACAAGCCCCTTTCTCTCTCAGGCGAGCCATGAAAATGAGTTTTAAGGCCTGTTTGGACACCACGAGATCATTTATTTAGTGCTTGTTTGGCATCGTGGATTTCAAAAGTGATGATAAGTGAAATCCAAAAGTAATTTTCATCAATTCCTATTCTAATGAAATCATATGTGCTATTTAGCAATTTAGAGAGTGGATTACCTTGGAATCCAAATGTTCTATTTGGCAGCCTAGAGTTAGAGAGAAGCTGAATTACCTAATATATTCACACCAACATAGATATATATAGCTATATATAATATGCTAGAATACCTTAAGTTGGGCTACAATGTCTCTATAAGTGCAATGAGCCCATCTTAATACATCATTGCTTCAAATTTGACGTCCATCTTCTAATTTAAAATTATTATAATAAGGTCATTTTCTAATTTAAAATTATTATAATAAGGTCATTTTCTAATTTAAAATGCATGACAAATATATTTGAAGCACCCTAAAAATTCAAAAAAGTGTGAATTGGAACGAAATAAACTACTAAGGGCCAGTTTGGTTGAAGGAAAATGAAAATAAATGAAAGTAAATTGTGGTAAAAATAACAAGAATTTTTTTCCATGTGTTTAAAAGGGAGACGGAATTCCACGTCGAAATGATGCAAATTTCAACCTCTTTTCAAAATAAAAATTTGCGGGCCCCACCATGATGTATGTGTTATATCCACACCCTTCATTCATCATTTCAGGACATGAGCCCAAAAATGAGACATATCCAGAGATCAAGTGAACCACACCACAAATATTAGTATGTTTAATGGTAGACATAATTATTCTTATTGTGGACCATTTAAGCTTTGGCTTTGCCTCTTTTTTTGGATCATGCCCTTAAATGATTTGGAAAAATGAATGGGCAGTGTGGACATATCACACACCATGGTGATATTGGCACATAGCACGGTACCCAATGTGGTACTTTATAGGACAATGTGCATCTCCAACGAAATAAAAAGGCAAAGTAATCATTACTTATTTACCCTCATTTACATTCATTTACTTTCATTTCCTAGCAACTAGCCGTAATGGTTTGTAGTTTATACATGTTGATTGTCCAAAAAAAAAGGTAAAAATCTCTAAATTAACTGCGTCACCTACGATTTCCCATCATATTAATTAGAAATTTTAGTAGCATGTTTTTAGGCAATCGAACAAAAAATTCATGGACTCTTAGTTTCCTATTAAATGCTTTAATGCATTCCACTTATATGCTTCGTTGATGGGCAAATCCATTAAACACTGCATAATGCATGTCTTATACCCATCTCTCTTGTTGAAAACATCATTTTGCCTCTATACAAAATTACGAAGCATTAATTTCAAGTCTTTGATTTTTGTGACGCCCTCCTAAGTAGAGGATCCTATGGTCTCTAAATTGTTAGCCACTCTTTCTTGAAGTTCCTTCTTTTTTTTTCTTCTTATGGAGTTTGGACGCCAAGGGCTTGGCTTGTTGAGTATCATTAACTCCAAATAGAGGTGAAAGGTCTGGTCCATAGCCATGTTGGGTACTAAAATTGGAGAAACTAGATATAGGTACACATTGCGGTTGTTGCTCGTATGACATTGAGCTTGAAGTGAGATTTTTAGTCGTAACTTTCAGTTTCAGACCCCATGCATGCTCTATTTCCGCTAGCACAATCCATCCCAACAATTATTTTCATATTTTCAAATTGATGAAAGAGTTTATTTCATAACTGCGCAGCATTTTTATGGCTCTGTAAGCATTAAAAAAATATATAACATTATAATGTACATTTTTTTTTGCTATCTATAGAGTGAGTTAATGTAGTTTACCTAGATGTAAACATCTTATACATTTGGTTCTGTCGTTACAGACTTCAAAGTATTGTCCCATCTAAAACCACTATGGTCGAGAAAGTGCTTTGACAATATAGTATTTATTCCTTAAAGTCTTTTGTAGATTTTTGCAGTGTTGCACCGTCAGTTCAATGGAAAATTGACTACAGCAATCCAACCCACATAACAATTTATAAAATTGATAGTTAAACTCGTCTAAATGATTCCTAGAGGTAATGATTCATGGCACCTAATTGATTTATTATAGAGAGACAATTCATAAGATATTCACCGTCCAAGCATATTAACAAAATTAACATGTGCTTAATAGAAGGAAACATGCAACTATTTACACACATCGAGCTAGAATGTCGGGAGAAAGCTTGAAAGGTAAATCTTCACCTTATCATGGTTAGGGTTTCTACATATAGGCGCTCCAATCCGAACATGCTACAATTAGGCGGCTCCTACAACTGAAAATTAAGGGGTTTTGGGAATACCAAACCCTAACAACACAAACCAAGGTTAAAACTATAATTAATCTAAACTAAACTGAAATTAGAAGCTAATGGGATGCTTTTACTTATTAAATTGCCTAAACTAACCTGATTCGATGACTCGACCCCAAATTCGAGCTCGCATGGACACTCTAACAACGCCGCTACGTCTACATGGAACTCTAGTGTGCAGCTGGGCAGTTGTTATAGACCAATTCGATAAAAAAACCCCGCATGCATGCACTAGATGGAGCACAAGCAACATGCATATGCTGACCAAGGGCATGTACGCGCATGTGCAGCGACCGCTCCCCTACACTTCGATCTCCCTCCCTTTTACATCTCTCTCTCTCTCTCTCTCTCTCTCTCTCTCTCTCTCTCTCTCTCTCTCTCTCTCTCACAGACTCAATCTCCCTCTCGCAGACTCCAAAATTAAGAGAAAAATGGGTGAAAGGCTTTTATAGACTTAAATAGAATTTCGGTGGTTGATATAAGGGTTATAGGGTTAGGTTCTCTAAACTTTGCGATTTAACTTAGGATTCTAATGCTAGGTTCGTCATGGTTTTCAACATCTTAGGGTTCGATGGATTGATCGAATGGTCTTGACAGTCAACGAAGGGATTTTTTTTGTTAGTACACACACCCCACTGTTAATAAGCCCACCCCCTCTATTAGTTAACATATGGATTAATACTCAAGCTGACGCTCTAGCGTAGGTTCTTTCTGATCAAACCGTTGAGGTCCTACATAATGGGGGATTCGATGATCCGAGTCCCGTAATAGGTCTTATACGGTGTGGTCTACTTAGGTGTAGAGTCTATTGAATTTTGGGTTTCCAAGGTTAGGGTTCGCCGACAACGTTTAAGTTATTTGGGTTTATCAATGTACGGAGTCGAATTGTGCCAAAGGTTCCTAAAATTAAGGTTTTTGCTCACTACTCCTTAATTTTCAAATACAAAACATGTGTGTGGGCATGTATAGTTGCGTGTCTAATCAAATTTTTTTTTTCTAGTGACGCCCGAGGATACTCAATACTTGAGTAATGGAGGGTTGGGGCATCACACAACCGTTTCATGCACCAATCAAAGCTACCCAGCCTATGAATGTTGCCCCTGAGCTTGCAGTTTCCTGAACGAGTCTCGGTTCGGCCCGACCCAATCTATGATGTCGGGGATATATGGCACAACTTGTTTGCCTATTTAAAGGCATCTCGCTACCAACAAGAGGTAGAGAGTGAAAAAGCTAGAGACAAAGAAACATTGGGGAAGGCCAAAGCCTAAAGAGGTGAAGAGATTCGAAAAAGCAGAAGTGCTGCAAGAGTTCTATCAAGTGAGTCCTTTAAAGCTAACTCAGTTGCAGCATGCTCCTCATTTTTTCAAAAAATTACGCATGATAAAATTCACTTTAACCCTTTGCCATTTTTTTGGACTTTCCTCCTACCTGCTGCTCTATCTCATCAAAGTCAAAGCCAAATAAGATATTGAAGTCAACGAGGAGGGTCAAAATTCAAAACATTCGATCATCCCTTTTAACCAAAAGGGGTGCTTAATTTTTCATTTTCCTTCTCACATCTCGTATCAAGCCGTATTCCACTTCATATACACAACAATATCCATACCCACTCACGTCTTGTCTGCTTTCATTTTCTTTAATATTTCGCCTACTCGGGTCTTAAAAAACCCACGTATTATGGCTTTATATTGTGCATCATCTTTACTTTATTACCACATCTTTATTTTCTTTATTTCGTATACCCAAGTCTTAAAAAACTTGCGTAGTATGACTTAATATTATCTATACGCCGCCATTGCTTTTTCTTTTTTAATTTACATTACCTACCCTAGCCTTAAGCCCTAGTGTAGTATGGCTTAACCTTATGATATTGGAAGCTACTCAGAATAATAAAAAAAAAAAAGTTGCATAGTTCTATAGAATAGAGATCACACATTGCACAGGTAAGAAATGATGCCGAACCCTTTCATTTTCTGTAACTAAGGTCCTTACCCAAAATTTATGGTATAGACTGATGCAAGAGTTAATGAAGTCAAGATTTCTTTAGATTTCTAGCTTTTTAGGCGATTCCATGGGTCCTAGCCAACTATAAATTATGAAGCCTGTTCTTACTAGTAGCAAATCCAAGTTAAATGCATTTTTACCTCTAAATCTACTCATATTCAATTAAATCAAACTAAAATTGATAAACGACAAAAGCCGAAAAAGTGAGGGCATTATTCCAATGCACCGTGGTAAAGCATCATTTCACTTTATTGCAAAATTGCTTTGCCATGAATTCACATGGTATGTTGTGCAAAATCATTTAAGAAAGCCAGCAAAATTTCAATTAACTTCATTTAGCCTCTTAAGAAATTATATTAAAAAAAGAAGAGCAGAACTCAAGTCTTCCGCGCATATGGCACAGCATAGCTCCCTACACATGCACTTAGATTGGTTACTTACACAAGCATCTTCCTCCGGGCACAAGCCAATGCTGGTTATTACATTTGGGGCACATGCAAGAGATCATAACCTTTCAACTAGGACCTATCATGGAGGGGCCCATTGCTAAATGGAGCCACTTTTTCCATCTTAACCATTCAATTAGAGGTCCTTTGAGCCATAAAACAAACGACTTAGGAAATGTGTCACCCAAGCACTCCATCTCCAAAACACAGCTATGATCGTCCCTTTATGCGAGGAAAGACAATATGAACTCTATCAAGGTGCATGTGTTTTCATCCATGCCTTTTATTTTTATTGTTTTTATATATATCATTTTAAGTTATGATTTTTTGAGGGAGATCCAAAGCTCAAGTGAACCACTCCACGTGAAGCAATGGGGATAACAAGCCTATTAGTAAAAACTTTAGGGCCTGTTTGGTTGCAGAACCTAGATTCTAGAGAAAATTTCAATTCCATTATTGGAATCTAAAATTGCAGAAACTAGGGTGGAACCCGGGTTTCATCCGTATCTTGCTGTTTGGTTGAAAATGGTGCAATTCAGATTCTGTTCCAACCATTGCTTGTGGCAAGGCCCACTTGGGCTTCAGATCCAGCTGAGAATCTTATCCTTGGCCTATTGTAGTCCTGCAAGACTGATGGTCAGGTTGGATGGCAAATAAACATTATAGTGGGCCCTAGGAAGTTTTTAATGATGGACGTTCAATCAACACTGTTTTCCTGTGGTGTGGCCTACTTGAGATTTAGATCTGCCTCATTTTTTGTCCAATGCCCTTAAGTGAGATTTCAAAACTAATGGACCGTGGAGATATAAACACATATAACATAGATGACAAACGCATGCATGGAGGTGGTGATGCCGCAGAAACATCACCCACACTGTTTCCACTAATTCTTCTTCGACTCAATATAGGTTTCCAGACATAATTCTGTTTGGCTGGAACTTACTACCAAACACACAAATTAAAATTGGATTATGCTGGAATCTAGATTTTAAGCTGGAAACGGTTTCCATATGCCAACCAAACGGCCCATAGGGATGTTTATTTACCATCAAACCTAATCATAAGATCACGTGGGAAAGGAAGAACACAAATATCAGCCTAACCAAAAAAAAAAAAAAAAAAAAAAAAAACCTCTGTGGAGGTCTACGAAGTTTTCAATGGTAGCCGTTAAATCTCCACTGCTTCCTGGGCGCAGTCTCTTTGGATTCCCCGGTGGATGGGATCCCGACCATGGGCCCACCGTGATGTGTATGCCTCATGCCGTCCGTCTGTTTTGAAAACTCGTTTTAGGGCATGATCATAAAAATAAAGTAGATCCAAACTTCAGGTGGATCATAATACATGGAACGGTAATCGATCATTAAAAACTTGCTGTGGGCCGCAAAAGTTTTGGATCAAGCTGAGTGGTCTCTTCATCAGGGTCTCTGTGACCTAATCAACAGGTTGGAGGGCAGATAAACATTTTGGTGGCCCATGAAGTTTTTAATGGTGGGGATTCAATCACGACTGTTTCTGTGGTATAGTCCGACTAAAGATTTGGATCTGCTTCATTTTTGGGTCATGCCCTGAAATGAGCTGTCAAATTGGATGGATAGTGTGGATGTAAGGCACATACATCACAGTGGGCCCCACAGTCAGGGATCCACCCAAACTTGGAACTGTGGATCGACGGCGTCGATAAAATACATACATAATGGTGGGGCCCACATTGTTTTGCCATGTTTACACGGTAGGGACGATCAGTGTGTGTTCTACGCTACGCAATCCGAGTCCGGCCACGTTCTGTTCCAGGGATATTCCTGAGAGAGGCGCTGCAGGCAATCTCCGTTCAGCTTTCCTTTCTTCACCATCCCCTCTCTCTCTCTGTACAGATGGCTGTACTGTTCTTCAGTCCAACTCCCTTCATTTCCTCTCTCTCAAACCCTAAGCCATACAAGCCTCCACCCTCTTTTAACCCTACATGTTCGAATCTCCACCGTCCGTCGTCGCATCCGGTACGAATCTCGAGGTCGCACCCCCATCTCTGGTGAGATCGAATCTCCCTGTTTTCATCGTTCGTTCCTCCCTCACTCACTATTACAATCTGTCATCTTTGATTCTTCTCACTCTGATTTTCTTTTCTTTTTGGTTAGAAAATTGCTTGTAATTCGGTTCAATTTCTGAGGCGTGTTTGGATGCACTATCAAATTGAATTGCAATAATTATTAGTTTACTAACTTGCTGTGAAAATTGCAATCTTACATTTTCTGCTGCTAGTTTATCGCTTATTTAAAAATTTAAATAATCCTTATATTAGACCATAGGTTACTGTCCATCCAGCAGAGAATGTGCGCGTGACATCCAAACCGTCCAATAGGTTGGCACCTTCATGAGGATTGAAGTGCAGAAATCAGGCACATCCACACATGGAGTGGACCGACTTATATTTCGTAGTATTATCAATTGCTAGACCTCGTTTACTATGGTGTGGCCTACTTGATGAGTCTATAGATGATCCTCATGGTGGGACCAACCTATTGAAAGGGTTGGCTGTTGCACACACTGATAGGTTGGAAGTTCTTTGCTGGGCGAACCATAATTATGGTCCAATTGGTTGGACGATAAGTTGCCATCCACCAAGCGGATAACTTCCAACCGATATCCACCCTGTCCAATAGGTTGGCTCAACCATGAGGATCACCTTGTGCAAATTCAGCCCCATCCACTCATCAGGTGGGCCACGCAATAGTAGGTAAAGATAGCTGCTGATAAATAACAAAATGCAATTAGGAAATAAAGAATAGAACAAAATACAAGTTTGTTCCACGTGATGAGTGGATGGGGCTGATTTTTACACAAGCTTATCCTCATGGTAGGGCCAACCTATCGGACCGGTTGTATGTTGCATCACATGACATGTTGAAGTATATAAACGTTAAAGCGGTTATACAAGCTTCTTTCTAAATACAGAGTTTTAAAATGAGTTTTGCTAACTATAGGTTCCACAGGAGAGTGGGCTTTGTAGTTTGTTGGCTCAGTCCGGGTTATCCAGGTGGACTGGTGGCTTGTCCGAGTCGACTTACAACCCCCCAAGGTCTATTCATTCAATTCGGAACCCGGGCATTTCACAAGTTTTCACAGCTTTTGGTTCGGGTGAATGAACTTGTTTTTGGTTACAATGGTCAGGTACTTGGACCATCCATTTAACAGGCCCTAAAGCTGATAGGCCACAGTGAAAAAGTCACAAGTTGGTGATGATCTTGACCATCCAATGGGAAACCTTCAAAATGAATGATTAGAAACACAAAATCATCCACGGTCCACCATTAAGTGGGAAAAAAGTCCAGTACAGCACTCTTCAGATTGTCCGCTTGGTGTAATTTGGACCGAGGGCCCTTCTACAGTAGGACCCACCAACTTACATCACATATCCTTCAACCTTCCCACCACGTGTATGGAGGTTTTGGGCGACCAACCCATGGTCAGTCACTCATAACTGACAAACCATTTTGTCTCTTCTGCTTATAACCACTAAGGCACTAACTAAAACCATTCATCTTCTTCCAGTTTGCGAATTGCTCATCATATCGTGTTGGCACCAAAATGCACACTACGTCCTTCTATGGCTTCCAGATTGGAGGACATGAACTCCGAACTGCCTTCGGAATCAGAACCTGCGTCATCTCTCATATGGGTATACCTCTTAATTTAATTGGTTTTTTAAGCTTACTTTCTGTCCAATTTTTTACTGAGGACTGATCCAATGCAACTTTTATGTATGTGCACTTAATCCAATACCTATGTATGGACACTTGGACCATCCACCCAGTTACCCCACCTTTGGATTGCCATTTGCCCAAAAAATTGCTCTGATCATATGATCTATCCATCGATGGATTTTCTGCCGTAGAATGTGAACCATGGCCTTTTTAATGTGCATTTGCTGGGTTTTGATTGGATGGTCAGCAATTTATTCATTTATTTATTATTATTATTATTTTTTTATCAGTAGCAAACAAATGAAGGCGGTGAGTGGTGACTGCCAGATGGACGGTCCATTTCGATCAAAATCCATAGAGGAATGGGGCATTTCGTCATACTAGAATAATTGAACATGGATTTGTTCCTCCTTCCTACTTAACATCTTCTTCATAAGATATATTCTGGTCATAGCACTTTTTAAGTTTCTATCATTTCTACTATTTTAATCATCAAATGCCAACCCTTAATCTCTTTTGGTTGCAACCAACCTAGTGGATTTGTTTGGTGTTTGTTGGTGTGTAGCCTAATATTCATCACTCATTTATAGTTCAGTCATGATGATGACCATCATCTGAGCCTTATCCCAATTAATTGGGGTCCACTACACGAATCTTGTTATGGCCATTCCACTCTATCAAGGCCCAAACCTACACCCTAGCATGCATGAGTTTGGAATGTCATATTACTTGGATTCATGATGGATGTTGTGGCATAAATTTGACGCCAGCCCCCAACCTGACGCAACCCTCAAGTTTCAAAATTCCCTAACCCGTGAAATCCTTGATTCCTCGGGCCAGTGAATCCCATTATGCGATTTGATCTTGAGCATGCAAGATTTGGAGGTTCCATCTCTCGTCGGATCCTTTTCCACGCATTAGTTGAATTCCACACCGGTGTGATTGTGATGATGGCCTGCATTATTGCATGTTTTCTTCTCTGATTCTCTTAGATTATGATGATAGATGCTGAAGTTTTTATTATTATTCTTTTATTATTCCGCTGGATTAATTGTATGCATGAACATGCATCATAATTAGGGCATCCTGCATCAAATTTTGGTATAAGAGCTTAGAGTTTGCATGGTTGTGTTTAGATCGAGTTAAACAAATTAGGATTTCACTTTAGGTCAGTTTTAGAAAATTTTCAGATTTAGAAAGTTTCCAAAAATAGAAACTTTCCATTTTTAGAAAGTTTCCATATTTGAAAAATTTCCAAATTTAGGTCATAGTATCCAGATTTAGTGTTTTCTAGACCTAGAAAGTCTGATTTTCAAAATTTGCTATTTTAGAATTTTTTTCCATTGTTTGAAAGTTTCCAAATTTAGAAAATTTCTTAAATTAGAAAATTCTGGTTTGGTGAGTTTAGGGTTAGGAAGTTTGTCAGTTCATGCATCATCATAGGATTAGATTCATATCATTCATATTGTGAGTCATCCAGTCGATAGAGTCGAGTTTAGGAAGAACCTAGGACAAGTCCTCTGTTGTGTGCCCATTCGTTTGGCCATGGTTTTCGATTACACATCACTACCATGAATCATGATCAGATTCTGGAGGCTTTGGCTGTCATATCCCGATGTCTAGATAACATTGAAAACCAGTCTAGAAAATTCTTCAGAATCTTATCAACAAATTAGAGGTATTCAATCAGGCTAGTCCCAACTATAAAAAAATGATCAACATCATGCCTTGGTGAACGACAAGTTGGAAGGGTCCAAACATGATGTTTATGAAGTGGAAGAGTATGTGCTTGACATCAGTAGGTGATGAAATGGAAGAAATTGAGGCATCACTCATCATCGTTGAGGATGGTCGAGGTGTGTGCTAGTGATGAAAGGTCGAAGAAATTGAAGACTGCACCACTTCCAGATGTCATGTGTGACTTAAGTGATGTAGAGTCCCAATCTAAGTCTCTTACCATAATGCACATGAATGAATTTGAAAAGGAGACTAAGTGAGGCTATGATGGTAGACAACCTACGACTTGTGATATCCCACCAGATGATTTAGGGGATAAATTTTCACCCAAATGGGACATCAGCGCACAATCTATCTTGTCCCTGCGTCGGTCCTGTCAAGCTTTCCTCTATACCAGGTGAACCTCGCAGAAAACACAGAAATGCAGCGCTAATTTGATAAACTTTTTGGGGAAGAATTCAATAAGGAAAGTTTGAGTTGGAGTTTTGTTTGTGTGCCAACCTGCCCTTTTCACTTTAAAAAATAATGGCATATGACGCACATGTGAGCATATCTTGGCCGTCCGCAAAGCTTTAGTCAAGTGTCACGCCACCTTGCAACGTATTCACTTCATGGTGGATATAATGGTCAGAGCCCCTATTCCGCATCTTGATGACATTTTGGACATAATGGCTAATGCCAAGATCTGCTCAAGACTTGGTATTAGTAGTGTGTGTTCTCAAGTGTTGGGATACCTGAAAAATCATCATTGTTTATAATACCTATAATGAAAATCAACACCCTCTATTAGTTTAGAGTGGACCCATGGAATCTTAAAGAATGATAAGTTATGTGCCACCCATGGGAAGTGTCCTTTTGTTATAGTTTTTCAAGTTTTAGATCATAGGGGTGTTTATTTTCATAGGATTGTTTATTTCGAGTCCGTTGTTTTTTCAGAGCGTCCTTTAGTTTCACCTATGTCTGTCACCCAAAGGTCTTCAGAGTCGGCCAATGCGTTTTCACGACAAATTCATGAATTGCATACATATATTAGACAACGGATTAATAGAAGCAATGATAGCTATATACTTTCAGCTGACTCACATCATATATCGCAAGATTTTTTAGGAAGGAGACTATGTAATGGTGAGGATAAGGCCAGTGTGGTTCTCTCAGGGTACCGCTAAGAAATCACAAGCGCGTAGTGTTCGACCATTCAAAGTATTGCAAAGAATTGAGTTTAACACGTATAGGATAGACATTCTACCTGAAATGGGCATTAATCCAACGTTTAATGTGGAAGATCTAGTCTATTTCCCCTAATCCCACCATTGATCTTTCTTCTTTTTCATGGTCATACTCTGAGTTTGCTTCACAACCCACTCCACCCCTTCCCCCACCTATTATTTGAAAAGAAGAAATTGAAGGGATCGTGAATGAAGAGATAATTTCCACGAGAGATGGAGGTTTCCAGGGATATCTTGTCAAATGGAAGAATAAACCACCATCAGAATCTACTTGGTTGACAGAAGCGGAGTTGCAGAGTGTTGATCCAGACTTTCTAGAGAGCCATAAGAGTTTTATTTCGACGAAGTTGAGCTCTTTTCAGTTGAGGAGAATGATGCGGACATCAATCCCTTTAGGGTTTATCGACGTAGGAGGCGAGCGACGCATGCATCTCTTTGGCCCGATGAAGGGCTTGGATCATTCATGATGACATGAGGAGCATTGAAGGCTCTACGCATGTGATTTGGCAAGTAGAAGATCTCACAATGGGAAGACACGTGTGTAGGATGATGAAAACTCGACTAGATAGTTTTCACTGTCTTCGGGTGCCCGACCACTATTCTTCGGGCGCCCGAAATTTATCCATTTCATGTTTTAGTCGCTGGACGTTTTTTGACGTCTTTAGGCGACCGATCGGGCGCTTGAAATCGCGCTTGACCACCTGCGTAAGATGTTTTTTTAAGTTGTTTTTTCTTAAGGATATTTTAGTCTTTTCTTATTTCTTAGTGCTTATTTAAGATAGCTTAGCCCTAATAACGAATTTAGCTTGATTATTGAATGAAAAGAACAACTTTGGTTGCCTCCTCCTCCTCCTCCTCCTCCTCTCTCTCTCTCTCTCTCTCTCTCTCTCTCTCTCTCTCTCTCTCTGTGGACTTCATCTTTTCTTTTCCAATCTTCTTCTTCTTTCTTCTTCCTTTCCCCTCCAACATTTTTCAAAGGTACTCTTTTTCTTCCCTCTTCCTTTTAACCTAATTTCTCCATTCTTTACAATCCTACAACTTGAGGTGTTGATCCCAAACCCTAATCCTCAAGTTTCAGATTCCCTAACCCGTGAAATCCTTGATTCCTTGGGCTAGTGAATCCTATTATGCGATTAGATCTTGACCATGCAAGATCGGGAGGTTCCATCCCTCGCCGGATCCTTTCCACGCATTAGTTGAATTCCACACCGTGTGATTGTGATGATGGCCCACGTTATTGCATGTTTCTTCTCTGATTCTCTTAGATTATGATGATAGATGATGAAGTTTTTATTGTTATTCTTTTATTATTCCGCTGGATTAATTGTGTTCACGAACATGAATCATAATTAGGGCATCCTGCATCACATTTGGATCGTAAGTTACTTTAGGTAAGCTACGTAAGTTAAAACGTAAATTATTTGGTGGTATCCAAACAGGCCCTTAAAGTTCAGTGGTATACCTTAATAGTCTGATTTATTCTTTATGTCTTCTTCTACAAATAGGGGTGTCAATTGGCCAGATCTAGGCAGGTTCAGGGGGAACCCAATCCAATCGATACAGGGCCTGACCCAATGAAGATTTGTTAGGCCCAACTGCAGCTTCTTTTTTTTCCTTTTTAGATTACATATAGAAATTGCATGGCAGGCCGAGTTTGAGTGACACACCTTGATATTGTATGGGGCCCTCCGTGCTGTGTATGTGAAATCCAGTCTGTCCATTAGGTGTCCCGCCCAAACTCAGCCTGCTATGCAATTTCTTTATGTAATAAATCTGCATACAGCTGACACTTCTACACATAAAAGAAAGTATACAGAATCACAGATATACATTATCATTTTCATGGCAGGGACCTTGCCCGGCCCCATTTTACTACAAACCAATGACCTTGACTTGAGCTTAGGCCAACTACTAATTAGGCATGGACTTTTAGACTCTAACCGACCTTACCCAGCAAGGCCAGATGCCCTGTTGAGTCATTGACACCTAATCAACAAAGGAAGCATCTAAATGAGATAACTACTCATCAGAGAAAAAAAGGTGTTTTGTACTCTTTTTTTTTTTTTTTTTTTTGGTGTTTTATTTAATGAAGCTCCGAGTGGGAAAATCATAAAATATAGACACCTTCTTTATTTGCACAAATGATTTAAATTTTGTAAAAAAAAAGCTGAGAAGCTACTTGAAGTAAAAGACATGCACATGTGGTGATTTCAGTCATTTCATTACAATATTGACATGGAACAATTAGCTCTTGGGTTAGAGACTTTGCCCCAATATATTGACCTTTTTCTTTTTGCAATAAAAAATCTATAAAAATATGAAGGAATATAAAAAAAGGGACAAGGACCAAATCCCCCTTGCCATAAGCTTCCGGGACCAACAGACCCATCCTGTTTTCATTCCAAATTGTTCTGGTGTTTATAAAATCCCTCCCAACAACCCCTGCATTAAAACAGAAATGATAGAACCACATTAGTTTCTTACCATTTCCAACTTTGCCCTTGTTAAGCAGCAATGGACTCTAAAGCCCTATTTTTCTCCTTAATAGGTAGACAAACACCCTAGCTCTGTGGATCCCACCATGTTTTATATGTAATCTACTCCGCTCATCAGGTGAGAAACATTATTTGAAATACAAAAGATTAGCCCCTGATGGGCCACAAAGGTGAGAACAATGGTAAAACTACACCCAAAACCTCTTAAGTTCAAACAGTGTGGCCCGGCCGATATTTGGATTAGGATGGGTTTAGTATTTTCAGTTCATCCTGGTGAGTTACACCTGATTGATGGGTTTGATGAAAGATAAACACCATGATGGCCCCAACTCAAACCTATGGTTGGCATTCCATCCCCCATTGTTTCACTGTAGTGCGGCCCACTTGAGTTGTGGATCTTGATGTTTTTATGCCCCAGGTCCTAAATTTGGGGATAAACCTGATTGGTGGAGTGGATTTTACTTGTACAACATTGTGGGCCCCACAAGCTATAGTGTTTTACATGCTGCGAAAAATAGGCGTTGTAGAGGACTCTGGTCCATCTTCATGATGCTGGACAGCTTGAATTTCCTACACACATGACATGTCAGCGGGAAAGTGTGTAGCATAGCACAAGCTTTGCATTTGGTGGTTGTATCCCATCCAAGGTGTTCCATAATGGTAATAGCGGCCGTAATGGCCACTGCTGTTACCGTTACGATACAGGCCGTGATGGCCGTTATGGCATTTTTTTTTTTAAAAACCTGTTTCAGGACAGTTATGGATCTGTTGCAAGCAGTTTTTTCTGTAACGGTTGTTATGTAACCGTTTTGAATACCTTGATCCTATCTTCTTTTCTGTTATTCTTATGGGAATTTGGGCCATATCATGTACTTAATTTTTTACCATCGATTTGCTGGCACTTGATTGCACATCAGATTGTCTGATTCAATTGATTTGTGGTCATGGCATTGAAGGTGGGCCTTAGAACCATGCAGGTGGTACCACATCAAATAACAATAAAATGTGACCTTCTTTGAACCTTTCAACCCTGT
>PVNU02001142.1:0-52812 GCA_003013855.2 Liriodendron chinense | reverse complement strand
AAAAAAGCGCAAATGCCAAGACACAGTATGTCTACAAAAATAATGCTCTCCCAAAATTTAGTCAATATCAAGAGAAAGCAATTAAGCAAGTATAAAAGGCTGGATTCTCAACACTCATATGTTGGGACATGCTTCAGAAAGGTAAAGACACCACCAATTTTTTAGAAGCACTATGCATCATAAGTCATATGAGGCTTTAATTTTTTAGAAGCACTATGTATCATAAGTCATATGAGGCTTTAAGCCTTTAACACAAACATTAAAGATTTGAAAAAACCAGTTTCTAGCACATGAACAAGTTCACATGCTGTTTCAATATGGATGACTGGATATACTCCTGGCAGCATTCGGTAAGAATAGAGTCCTCTTGAATGAAGATGGGGTAACAGATTGCTAGAAAATAGAAGACATGTAGAGTGCAGACAGAAGGACAATACCCCATATCAACACAGCAACATTACCCCTTACAAAGAAAGACACCCAAGATCTTCTCACATGCACGTACAAAATGGTGCAAACATTAAAGATGATTCACATAGCTAGAACTTGGATCAGTCCTACAAGATACCAAATTCATGATATTCATCCAAACTGAGAACCCCAGACACTTCAAAAAAGGCCAAAGAAAACAGTGAAGGGTTCTAGCCAACAATGGATAGATAGTCACAACAACACAGAAAAAACCAAAGCTAGCTAGTCTATCAGAACCTACTATTGTCTCAAGATACCTTCTCGCCCATCTACCTTTTTCTTCTATCTTTCAATGGCCCTCTTGGAATCTTACTAAGAACCCTAGCATCAAAAACTGCCCACTGCTTCTTGAATTCAGCCATCGCCTTCTCTGCAAAAGAGTCAACCTGGTCCTCGTATTTCTCGTATAGAACAGGCACCGTGTGCAGCAAAACAAACGCTGTTTTGAAGAAGGTAAGATAGCATAGGTTAAAATGACAAAAATCCTTAATAGTCAACCAATTGACATAAAATCAAGAAAGCAAAGAGAATTCCCTCACCTATGTAGAACAAGGTTAAGAAATTGCACCAACTCCCAATGATCGACAGGACCCACAAACCAGCAATTACCTGAGCAATCAAAGCACATCTTCTCATATAAAAACACAAATCACAAAATTACCAGATTGGCAAATGCATCAGAGAGATCTTAGAGAACATACAGCAAGAAATTTCCGCAGATCCCGTCCAGATGCAATTTCCCTTAAAGCAGCAAGACCTTGGTTGATATCATGACACAGGTCGATGGCAGCGTCACGGACAATGTCTTGTGGGATCCTAATTTCAGGAATACGTGGTGGAGACCTAATGATGGAACATGTTAGGAACCAAAATTGAATCAGGTGACGACATTGCTAACGTAATAAAAAGAGGGAAGATGGATTACTTGTTGATGAGTGTGGAGGCATTGGACCACAGGAACAGTATAGCAAGGGCGAGTATGAGGCAGTGGCAGATGAGTGTAGCAGATGATATGCGATCAGCTCAAACAGACCCCAGAATGGTGGCACCCACCCAGAACGCCTGCAGAGATCTCTTGTTCCTCCACAGAAAAATATCAGCAGCTGCAGATCCAAAATTCAAACAACTAAGAGCCGCACACGCACATGAGAGGAAAAATAGCAAGCAAAAATAATTTCGAATTAATGATTTCCAGGAAAAAATAATTAAGATGAGGCAGTAGCAGAGGAGCTGCGAAAAAAAATCCATTTCAGAAAACAGCAGTAGAAGAAGATCTCCGGTATAACGAGTCAGTAAAATAATTCACCAAATAAGGGTTGGAAGAGATTGAAATGAAAATTAACCAGATTTTAAAAAGTAATATAAATAAAATAAAATTTCAATCATTAAAAAAAAGATATATAGAATCATTCAGAAGCAAAAAAAGTAAAAAAGAAAAAAAGAAAAAGAAAATCAAGATCAACCTTACCAAGTGTCAGATCTGAGAAAGAAACAAACGATATCTCCTATAATATTAAAGATCTAAAAAATAAAATAAGAAGCTAATATTCCATTTCCTTGAATCGAACGAGGGCCTTCAATTATTTCAAGAACAGGAATTCTCTAATTTATTATTAGAAAAATGGAAACTGTAAAAGGAAATAAAATATGGAATAGATGGACGATTTCACATACGCTTTCCTCCCCCAAAGACCTTGTGCACGGGCCTCTGCCTACCAAAAAGGCGATAAATCGTCGATTTGACGGCCGCAGGGGACGATTTCTCGTTGTCCGAATCGGAGGACGAGGATGAACTGTGGTCGTGAAACTTCTCCGTTATCTTATCCATGACAGACTCCACGCCGGCAGGCGAATCCTCAGTGTGCTCAGCCATCGATCGGCCTAACAGCAGTCCGATCCGAAAACGTCCGTTAAATGAAGAACCAGAACCTAAAAGAAGGAACGAGAGACTCCGATACGCTCTCCAAAATCGAGCTTTTTTTTTCTGATTGAGGTACAAACCCTAAGCGATCGGCCTAAATAGCGGGATAGAATACCGAACCTAGGGGACGCGATCTCAGCCGTCGGATAAAAAGAGCCCGAGCCCCTACTTAAATGAACCGAGCCTGTTGGTTCGGAAGTATTTCGAAGAGAGAGCAGCTGTCTGTATAGAAGATAAAAACGAGAGAGGATTATGTGAGACCCCGGCATCACCTTTAAGACGGTGCGGCCCTTACCATGGGTTTACCGTGGGGCCCACCTTGATGTATCTATTATCTATCTATGCCGTCCATCCATTTTTCCAGATCATTTTATGGCATTATACCAAAAATGAAGCAGATCTAATAATCAGGTGGATCATACCATAAGAAACAGTGGTGATTAATCATCCTACCATTAAAAACTTCTTAGGGCGTACTTTAATGTTTCCATAGTATTTATTTACCATCAAATCTGTTGATAATGTCACATAAGCATGGATGATGGGAAAAAACAAATATCAGATTGATCCAAAGCTTCTGTGGCCCATTAAGGGTCAAAAACCACTGTTTCTTATGGTATGGTCCACCTGATAATTGGATCTTCTTCAATTTTTAGATTATAACCTAAAATAATATGGAAAAACGGATGGAAGGCGTGGATAGATAATAGATACATCAAGGTGGGCCCCACGGTAACCCCACAGTAAGGGCCGCACCGTCTTAGGTGAGGCCGGGGTCTCACCTAATCCGCTCTCAGATAAAACCGCCAATTGTTTCTTACGAGGCTACCATAGACGCCGTCAGTTACTATTGACGGGCGTTAATGGGAATTTCAATATGCCGTTACTTTACAAGAGTTGAGTGCACCGTCACTGGACGGCTGCGATACCACCGACCTGGGATAGAAAAAAGTACGACACGTGGCATCACCTATGAGTTGTGACGCCGCCTAGCAGAGCACTAGTGGACCAGGATAGAGGTGTGGCCCACAAAGGAAAAGAGGGTACACGTGGCTGCTTCTGGAAAGCGCGTTTCATTTATTTATTTAAAAATGGCATTTGGAGGTGAACTTGGGCATCACGGAAGGAAGCGGATTGCGAACGGAGTTACTCAGGACGCTTAGCGTACTGAGCAAACTCTGTAAGGACTACCATGATTTATGTATTTTATCCGCTCCGTCCATCCATTTTAGCTTATAATTTTAGGACTTAAGATAAAAAAATTAAGCGTATCCAAAGCTCAAGTGGCCCACACCGCAGGAAACAGTGTGAATTGAACCTGTGGAATAATTTCTTGGAGCTCACAAAAGTTTTGGATCAGATATTTGTTTTTTCCCTTCATTCATGTCCTTGTGATCTTATGAAGAGGTTGGATGACAAATAAACATCACTGTAGGCCCTTATGAAAGTTTCAACGGTGGAAATCATTATTCCCACTGTTTCCTATGGTATGATCCACTTGAGATTTGGATATACTTCAAGTTTGGGTTCAACCGCTAATATGAGCTGGAAAAACGGATGGACGGTGTAGATAAGCCAAATACATTCACAGTAGGCCCAACTGAGTTTTCTCAGGACGATAAGAGCGTCCTCAGTAACTCCGTTCGCAATCCGATTTAAGGAAAGGAAACGTATGAGAAGAGCACCTAACCTGAGGAGAGAGAAAGTCAATATCTTCGCCTTGATTTTTCTGCCGACCTTATTCCCGTACGAATTCATTTGCAGATATCAGGTGGGCCCACTTACGATGTTTGTAGGCCCATCGGCTGTATCATGAAACAGCAATTTTTTTTTATTTTTTATTTTTTATTTTTTTTCAGCTAAAATGTGCAAAAATAATAAAGTCTGTACAAAAGGTGAGGTGCACCACCTCAAGAGCTAATGTAAAAAAAAAAAGTCAATTCACTCATCGGGTGGGAATTTAGCTCACCTTTCTCACGGATGGTAATTCTACACTTTGTCATATTGGCCTGAAAAAAAAAAAAATTTTGCATGCGACAGCCGCTATATCTGATCATCAAAGCCATCCAAAATAAGGGCTTAAAAATGTATAGAACTTGAAACAGATCATCGTGCGTGTCCACTATGGGCCCACAATACAATAACATCGGCAAAATCATCATATCACATAGGGAAATCTTAGCATTTCATGTGTACCCGGTGCCTTTTTATTGGGATTTACATAAACTGAAAGGGGCATCTGCCTCCATTTTTACCCTTGCCTTGCATATTACATGCCTTAATTGGAGGACTATGATCATTTGATTGTGGTGATTTTAGGCCCACAAGTGATTACGTGGTCGACACCAACCATCCAATGGTTATAATGGATCAAAGGATGGGGATGCTTCATAAATTCCTCCGATTAGGAGATCCCAGCAAGCAAGCAAACAGATCATTGGCCTTTTCACCTCTGAAAATAACTCCGTTTGTTTATATCACTCTGTAGTTCTGAGGCCAATGAAGGGTTACAATTTTTAACGTGAGAACTATGGAAAATCTCCCATCCTTAATGGTGCCCATCTAGATAAATAGGCCCAGCCACAAGCCGCGGGCCCATTGTGTACGGAATTCAGTGCTTACACAAATAAAGGAGCCATTTGGGGCTGTCAATGGCTGGGTTCAAGTCAGCCCAAGCTAGGCCCGTTTACATTTGAAGCCTGTTATAGGCCTATTGATGGACATGGGTTTGAAAGGAAGGTACAGCACAAAATTATTTTAAATTTAACTCAGGCCTTTTTATTTATTTATTTATTTTTTATTTTGGTATAAGATTGAACCTAAACCTGGCCTGCAGTGGACTTGCCCAATAGAACCCGTGGGCCAGCCTCTGACCTATTACAGGCCTAGATCCTCATGGGAGGTTGGGTACTGTGTTCTAGTACAACCAGATTTGCCAATGTGTAGATCAGTCCAGATCAATTGATACACGAGCTCAAACTGGTCAATGAGGCTAGCTTTTTTGCACCATTGGTCTAAAATTTTATTGACTGTCCAATAATGTGCAATAGATGGGATGGCTATGAACTCAAACCATGCGATTTTTGGGCCATAGCTCCCCATGAGGTGATCTACTAATTAGGCAGTCCAGATCGAACAGCTACAGTGCACCAATCAAGGTCTGGAGGGTTCTTGTTATCTGGTGGGTATGGTCGGATTGAATCCATGGCTGACATAATTTCCAAAATAGAATTGGACTACAATAGATCCTAATCATTCATTCATATATTTGCAGTTGTGCAAAGACCAAAGAGAGAATATTAATGATACATATAAACAAATAACGCTTAGACCCTGTTTGGGTGCCACTTAAAATGAGTTCATCTCATTTTATTTAACAGTAGTCATCTGTCAGTCATTTTGGTAAGAATAAAAAAGCAAATAAACACTCTTACCCACACAAACCATAAATTTTCTCATAAGTTCATGAGAAAATTCATTTTATTTTGTCCCTTTATCCTGTTTTGAAACGCATAGCTCTCTCTCTCTCTCTCTCTCTCTCTCTAGCAACATTGAAAATATCGGGATTTATTGAAGATATAAAGCAAGTTAACACACTTACCACCACATTGTTTTTCCCAAAAATCTTTTTCTTTCCAAAATTAAGGAGAAGATGGGTTAAATTCCTTATTAACAGATTGATCATTCATAAAAGCAAGGGCATGTTTGTTTACCACCCGCCGAACCAAACATGGAATCTTTGGTCAAATGCAGATTTAGTGAAGGAATTTGTAATCATTGCACCTTTTCATAGCATTACGGTGAAAAATATGGATTCAAAGGGTAACACCAGTGTACTTTGTCACCAATAAACCAAACAGGGGAATCATGGTTAAATGCAGATCTCGCCTAATTTGTAATCATTGCAGTAATTGGTGAAACAAACAAGCCCTAAATTCACCGGTTTGTAAGAACGGCCAACGTATCATGGGGCACATGCATGAGAATCAAGCAATTCATCAAGCAATGTCACCATGAATGACCTCTCACTGAAATCTGGTCCTCCGGACAAACCTAAAATGTTGGATTTGAGGTGAAAATGGACAGGTAAATAAGTGCCTATATTCAATCCTCAAGTCTGCTAGCCTTACTTTCTGACCACCCCAATCATTGTGACCCTGCCGGGTGAGCAGCTAGAACCTCATATCATGCTCATGTATACAACATTAAGAATGGGCTATCTTCGCAAGTGTAAGATTAATATCTACTAAGCAGCAAGGAATGTCTTTCATTTGGCTAGTTTTGTGGGGGTTCATGCTAGTGCTTAGTAGGCCAAGTTTGGTATAGCCCAAGGCACTACCTTAAGTGGTGCCTTAATCAAATCTTCACATATCTTGCAGGGTGAACCAATTAGTTGGGATAAAGGCGTTGATGATGATGATGATGATGATGATGATGATTCTCTTGGAACAGTCAACACCAGGTACCGTTGGAAAGCTTTCAGTGAGAGTTCCAACGACATTGCTTTTTTGGTGAAATCTTAAATGAATTATTGAGTGGGAAATGGATCTAGGGGCTGCTTGAATGTTCCGAAGAGTGGGGATGCCAGCATCAGCACGACTGCATTTATGTGAGGCCATTTGGCACATCTCTCAAAGTGCGGTATGCCAGGGCATGCGAAATGCTTTGTCAGAAAATAAGATCAATCTGATAATGAATGGCTCTCATTCTGGTAGGCAAGCTGCCCCTTCTGCACTTTGGGCTAGGTTATGATGCAAACACTACTTTTGCAATAAGACAGAGCACAGAGATCACAGTCCCTACAACCTCTTGTGAGTTACAAAGCAAACATGTATCCAGAGAACATATTTTCAGAAAAATGTTAACCTCAAGATTCTTGAGTGAAACAAATTGGATCCAAGAAACAAAAACTATGTTCAGTAGAAAATTTTCAGCAACAAATCCTCAAGGCTATAAAAGAACGTTGTCTTTTCTTTTTTTTTTTTTCTTTTTTTTTTCTATTCTTAAGGCCATGTTTAGAAACCATCGATTCCATGCCAAACAACGGAAAAGGAAAAAGGGTTTCCTTTAATGTGATAATTTGTGTTGTTTGGATAGCAAAGAAATGGGTAGATTCCACCAAGCAATCATTACACTTTTCCATAATTTGGATTCTTGGCATAGGAAACTAGGCGAGTATTGTGAGACGAATTTGATATTTTCACTTGCTACCTAATAAGAACTCAAAATTAAAATCCATTTTTCAATAGTTCTCATGGAAATCATCACTAAATTATTATTGTTTTTAACTTTCTTTTGCCTTGGATTTCATGTATCCAAACATGCCATAAATGAAACTATCTTGATCATGAAGAGAATATCAGTATCTTAATACATATGGATACTAGTTCCTGACACATAACACAAACCTAGAGAAACCACCTTCACTAACACGTGCTAGTAGTTGGTCTCTGTTGATACTTGCCTAAACAAGATCAGCAACTCTACCATTAATCTTGTTCATTAAGACTGTCCACTTCCAACAAGTATTGCATTGCCATTAGCACGCTCAATACCATTCTCCACTAGGATTGGACCTCCAAGTCAAAATAATGTTGAACTTTCTTTGATTGTTGACAGTTCTGCATAGCTGGAATCGTAATTCCACGGCAGCATGAAAAGATTAGGCAATTGAGCCATTGTCAACCCTCACATCCTCACCTACACCGGAGGAAGTAATTGCCAACAGTCACTTTAGCACCTGAATTTATAGTCATAAGCCTTTCAGCTAGCCAGCCTATGGTATGGGGGCAGGGACGTGAGATCTACTGAGTGAATTTCATATTAGATGAGTGGCCGCACTATGATCGTTCAGGAGCACACTTTTGAGCCCCATGTGCTACACACAAGAAAAGATTACACCTCAACCAACCAAGACGAGCCAGTTGCCATAGTTCATCTTTTCTACCAGGTTTTGATTCATTATGGATCACTAAGATCCAAGTCACCACTACTTTGAACTCCTTCTACAACTCATCGAATGGAACTTGGTCCTGTCATTCAATTGTGATAAGGGAGAGGTGAGGTCATCGAAGATTCTTCTGCTACATTCTTTCCAATTGCCCTGCATTATCATGTGAGGAAGCATACTCCCTAACACCTTGCTTCTCAATTTAAATGGATAGGTCGGTCAACCTTTAATAAGTTCCATTACTAAGCTTGGTAGGACCCATGATATACCAATTAAGTGTTACAACCCTAATTGGATGGAGGCCTGCTTTTTGAGGGATTTAAGAGAGATTTGATTATGAAAATTGTTAGCCAAAAATTAGTTGTTGGGATAGATAAGATTGAAAAATTGTGCTTAGAATTGGGTGGGAAGGATAAGTAGAATTTGGAGTCCTTGCACGAGTAGAAGTCTTTGTTTTGTGTTTCTCTCTGATCTTTTCTATATTGAGTTTGATCTCTTACAACCAGAAGCAAAGATTTCTTATGTCTTCTCTACTGCTCTCTGAATGAGTTTGGTGCAACGTCACAAATTTGTTCATCAAAGGAATGAAGTAAATAAAAAATGGGACGATATGGAACCATGATTAGGGAAACATAAGAAATGTCAGACCAGATTGTAGAACTTGGCCTATACAGGAATGCTGATTAGATTTGTTGATCTGTTGACAGTTGATTTGCAATTTCCTCAACCAGATATCTTGTAAACCCAATGGAAAATGTCTTATCCTTACTAAATAATCCATCACAATCTCAATTAGAATCAGCAATCCAAAAGATTCGCTAAAGAGATGGAGAGAGTAACAAAGAAAAGATAAAGATCTGATAATAACAAAGAGTGGCTAGACTACATACACTTAAAGGTGAAGAAAATGCACCCATTGCTTGACAAATGAGCAAACAGATGAAAAACTCAGCTTCATGTCCTGGAAGAGTAAAATCATCTTCACATCAAATTCTCACAGCTTGACATGATTGGCCTTTGGCTTGAGTCAGGTTGATTAGGATTTGAATATGGCTAGAGTTGGAGATTGCCTCCTGATGGTAGCTTTTGTTAGTTCAGCATTCTTAGGGAGCAAATGCATGGATTGTCCAATCCAATGCTGACCAAGACAAGGATCCAAATTGGCCCTTATGAATTAAGATACGCTTCCAAGTTCTATAAATTGCTATGATACATTGTTCCTTGGACATCAGAGGACGTCTTATTATTATTATTTTGATCGGGAGTACCATCCAATAACAATAATCCAAGGCCTGAAAAATAATAGGAGGCAATTGCCTAGGTCCAGAATGGTTCTTGTAAATTCTATTCTTAAACCACTCGAAGCCTGGCTCACTTTCAGCTGCTTCCAAGGATTCAAATCCATGTGTGGGCACCGTAAAGGAATAACAATTCTTCTACTGCCTCTCTCCGTCTTTGTTACCATTCTCAATTTGAAAAACCCTGACTTGGGTGAGCCATGACTTGACTCAAGACTGAAAAAGTCGATCCGAATCACTGAGCCTAAAAAACAAAGCTGATTTTTGCACAAGGTGATCCTTGTGGTGGCAGGGCATTGGCAAGCCAGGCCCACTTTCACCCGTATTTTTAGCCAGTCGGTATCTGCAAACAGCTCATGTGGGTGTAACAAAATCCTCTACAAAACCAATTGAGACTTTTAAAAGGGTGGGTCGCACTCACGCACACAAGCAAATAATGGTTTTGATCTGTATCATTGTACATATTTGAACTTCCCAATGGTTTGATTTGCATCAATCTCTCCTTATGTTTACTCGCTTTTTTGGAGTTACTGGTGTAGATGCGTATATCAAAGGCTGTATTTTGAGTCACAAAACCGTTTACTGGAATTGATATTTCTAAAAGGTGGAACGCTCTTAAGGAGACATCCGTAAATTTTATAGTTAAACAAGAGAAAATCAGAAATAAATGTGTGTGTGTGTGTGTGTGTGTGTGAGAGAGAGAGAGAGAGAGAGAGAGAGAGTTACCTCGTTCAATCTCCAACAGAGAGAGAGAGAGAGAGAGAGAGAGAGAGTTACCTCGTTCAATCTCCAACCCTCCATTTTAGAGAAGATGATGACAATAGCTCCGGACAAAACCCACTATTTCTCTCATCCATTACTTCTTCCATCATAACCCAACGCACCTCCGCAACAAACATCTGTCCTGAAACTATGCTGCACTATCATGTTGTAGGCACCTCACAGACAATAGGAGAGTTCACCACCATTTTCGTTATGATGGTGACTCATCCACCGTACACGTGCAGACCGCCCAAATGGTGGGAATCGTTGGCAGTAGAATACATAGAGGAACGAGACTGATCGCAGTCACTACCATTTTGAAATGCTTCTTTTCAACTATCATTCTAATCTAACGCCAACCAAACAAACCAAGAGATCATACTACTCTTCATTATTCGTTGACCAATTTGCCCACGCCATGGTGTGAGAACTACGGAACCATCCTTTTATCTCCTTGTGTGCAAATTGACCGAAAACTCCCCCAAACTAATTCATCTTTTTTGACAAGAGAGTCCTTTTGTGAAGGGGGGCCTCCAATTGAACTAGAAACATTAATGTCAGTCAGGGGCATTGATGGCAATTAGGAAATATTGGTGGTGGTTTCTGTCAATATGGTGTGGGTGGGCAGAATATCCATTTCACCAAATGAGAATAAGAGTAGAGTTGGTTGAGAATATGCCGGATGGTATATGCCATTGCTGGTCCTGACAACTACTTCCATTCGTCTCTCAACGTTTCTCGTCTGAGTTCCATTCGAATAACTCGTTATGCTGGGCCGGCCCATGAAGATGTCTACATATAGAAATCGACAAGTTCCACTCAATCATCCCAACCACACACGTAGCTCGAATATGGACGGCTGATCATCTTTTCTTTTACGGTCCACCTTTCTCGTGCACTTGTGGCCCAGCTGATGGGGCCAGCTTTTTTTTTTTGTTTTTTATACGCATGCTGTCCATCTGTTTTTTCATCTCATTTTACGGTGTAATCCTAAATCATAAGAAATTCAAATCTCAGGTGGACCAAACCAACAGAAACAGTGATGAATAACCATTAAAAACATTTTGTGGTCCACACATGTTTTGAATCAATCCAAATAAATATTAAGAAAACATTACGATGGGCCTTTGGAAGTTTTAATGGTGAGGTTAATCACCACTTTTTCCTGTGGTGTGGTCTACCTAAGATTTGGATCTGCATAAATTTTAGTATCCCATCCTAAAATTGTCTGTAGAAACGGATGGACAGTGTGGATATACAGAAAATCATCAAGGTGGGCTCCAAAGTAGAGGTAACACCCACTAAGCTGTTACCCGGTAACACCTAATTTTCGATCGTCCACTGACGAGTGCTGGGCGCGGATCAGCTAGTCCCACTCGGACTAGCACAAGGGGTGGTTTCAAATTTCTGTGGGCCCCACCATGATGTATGTGTTTTATCCACGCTGTCCATCCATTTTTCCCTCTTATTTTAAGGTACCAACCAAAAAATGAGACAGATCCAAATCTTACGTGGACCACACCATAGGAAAACAGTGGGGATTGACGCTTACCATTGAAAATTTTTTGGGGGCGGCAGAAGTTTGGTATCAAGCTGATATTTGTTTTTTACCTTCATCTAGGTCTATGTGACCTTATCAAGAAGTTGGATGGCAAATAAATATTACAGTGGGCCCTAGGAAGATTTTAATGGTGGACGTTCAATCTCCACTGTTTTCCTGTGGTGTGGTCCACTGATATTTGGATCTGTCTCATTTTTGAGCTCGTGCCTTAAAATAAGATGGAAAAATGGATGGCCGGCGTGGATAAAACGCATACATCATTGTGGGGCCCACAGAGATTTGAAACCACCCCTTATGCTACTGGGACTAGTTGATCCGCGCCCGGTCTCTTGGGCCTCCTCACCCTTTTTGAGTCTTTTACGAGAGCGTATTAGGTACGGCCTGGCCTCACACAAGACAGTGCATCCCTTACCAAGGGGCCCACGTTGATGTATGTACTCTATATGGACACGTCCATTCGTTTTTCCTGATCATTTTTAGGCATGAATCTGAAAATGAAATAGATCCAATTCTAGGTGGACAATACCTTAGGAAACAGTGGTGATTGAGCATTAACGGGCCACCTAAGTTTTGGATCAATCTGATATATGTTTTTTTTTTTTTTTTTTGTTCCTTCGTCCAGGTTTATGTGACCTTATCAACAGGTTGGATGGCAAATAAACATTACAGTGGTCCCTAGAAAGTTTTTAATGGTAGGGTGTTCAATCATCACTGTTTTCTATAGTATGGTCCACCTAAGATTTAGATCTTCGTCATTTTTCGGGTCATGCCCTAAAATGATCTGGAAAAACTGATGGACAGCGTGGATATAGAATACATACATCACGGTGGGCCCCACGGTAAAGGCCACACCATCCTTCTTGGGTAAGGCGGCGGGCCGGGGGGGGGGGGGGGTGCGGCTGCAATTAATCCGCTCTCTTTGACTAAAAAAAATCTTGAAAGATCCCAGCCGTCAATATTGGAGCTCCTCCAAGCTGAATGGGGACTGTGACCCCCCAAAACTGAAATGTTGGGATTTTCCCATCAGAGAGAGAGAGAGAGATTCTTGCAGTGCATGATCATCGTTTGGAGAAGGGACGTTGATCATATGGGATTTACAATGGTCTGCCTATGGACGGTATCTGGAAATGCCTTCCATCATTTGCTGAATAACTCACATGTTGCTCAAATGTGGGATCTTGCATGCATTTGAGCTGTGATAAGGATGTGTTTGTAAGAACAAGTGAATTGAATCGCATACTTTCAGTCTAATCGCGTGGCCTCTTATTTATAGTGAGGAAGTGGCCTCAAGCTAAAGTTATGTTTCTTGGGAGTTCAAAAATTAGCCATGTTGCATAGTACTTACAGCGATGAAGTAACATCACCACTAAATGGTTCTACTTTCCATCCACAAAGTGAACCCCCTCATAGCAATTGTTGTTATTCAACTTCTTCATCACTCAACCAAAGATCCCAATTAGTTGAGATAAGGCCAAGATTATGATGATGACGATGTTTTGTAAAATCCAACAAACATTCAGAATTCAATGGTTTGTGTCTAAAGGGTCTGAAGTCTTGACAGCCAATTAGATTCACCTTGGGGATGGGTATGAGTTTGGATCAATGACTTGGATTGATGCTTAAGTGATGACTTTCTAGTATCTGGATTGTAACTTGGAAATTTTTTAAGCAGTTTCTGTTAGACCATAGCAGTGGTTCACTTGTGAAGAGCTCTGATATGAATGATTTCACAATAGTGTATTTCTCATCCAATGCTTCTTTTTATTTATATTATTCAGTTTTTTTTGTGCTGATATTTCAATTTCTCCAAGTTGACTTGGCTCTTGGTTTACTCATTTTCTGTTGAAAGTGCATTTACAATAGTTCCTGACGTGCTTGCATGTTCTGTTATTTTGCTTAAAGAAATATGGATGCTTCGGTTCAGTAGTTCTTTGTATGAAATGAATCGGAATTTGGTGCTTCCTAATTACTCCATCACTCAAACCGTTGAAGGCTCCGCTTCCTAGAGGACTGGTTTCAGATGTGGGTGCACAATATGCCTAGCTCGTGACTGAAAGTTCACCAATATCAGCCATGAGCTAGGACTCTTAACATCTTATAGGTTATCTGTTATGGTATAGATTGGAAGCGAAGGAATTAATATTTAGGTTTAAATCATTAGACTGGCATTATGTTACTGGGAGTGGTTGCAGTTGTAGCTTTGGAGCTTGATGGTCATCCTGGCTTCAGAACCGTTGTAGTAATTGAAAATCATTGGATTGTTCCATAACATAAATGGAATTGGTAATAGTAGCATATCATCTAACCCCATGATTTAGGGTCTGCAATGCATTGTAAAGATGAAATGTCACATAGGAAGCTGGAAGCCTAAGCAGTCACGTTATCAAGTTATTATGATGCTCCAAGTGGTAATTTTCCTTTTCCAACAGAAAATACACATTAGTATGGATGTTTTCATAATGATGCAACTCAATGCAATGTGCTACAATGGTCAGAAGCTAGCAACTTCATAATTCTCTAAATTTGCCTAAACTACAAATTCAGAAAGAAGCAGGCAACACCCTTTTTCTTACATTCAATCAGGCAGCTCATGTTCTTGAATAATCTAGCACTAAAACTAGGATTTTCAGGATGAAAATTTGAGAAACAAACATAAAGATTCAACAGAGAACCTCAAAACTTTCTGATATTTTGATATCAGAATGGCCTTGGTGGCTTCTCAAGGACCGCAGAGAAGAACACTTCTTGACCGTCTTTATCCAGCTTGGGCACTACAATCCATTTATGCTTTTTGTACCTGAGCATCTTAAATGCATCCAGGTAATCAGCCAAATCCTTCTCCAAACAGAAGAAGCTGTCAATCCATAGCAGACCACCTGGCCTTAGAACCCTGTCCCAGTCATACAAGACAAAGTCCAAGAGCTGAAAATCAATCCAGCCATCAAGAAATCTTGTCGTATGGATGATGTCTAGTGTATTGTCGAAGAAAGGAAGCCTTTGGTTTATGGTTAAGTAGAGAGGAACAACCCCTCGGAGCGCAATCATCTCATTGAACGGAGCACCCAGGTTGATGGTAGCAGAGACGATCGTGACATTGAACTCCCTCATCCTTATGGCGAAAGTCCCAGTCCCAATGCTGAAATCCAACCCGATCCTTATCTCCCCAGGCTTAATTTTCAGAACTTCTGCTATAAGGAAATCGGCAGTTGAATTCATATTCGGGCCCAAACCCACCAGTTTCATCCATCTGGGCATTTCATGAATGGTGAGATTGAAGCAATCTGCACATTTGAAGAATCCTTTGCCAGTCTTGTTGTTAGCCAGACAACTGAAGCTCTTGCATCTGTACTGACTCCAACGTACATTTCGCTCATCTGGGAGTTTCCACATGGACTCATTAATAGGGAACGGCTTGCTATAGAGCTGTGGGGCTCTTGAGAAACATCTCCTTCTTGGCAATGGATCACAGCCATGAACCATCAGCTTCTGACCCAATTTCCAGTCATCCTTACAGAAGTCCCCCACATCATAGTCCATGTACTCTTCCAGATCCTCCTTCATGGAGAAACAAGCATGGCCAATGCTTGTGAACGTCCCATTCGCTCCCATAAAGTTCTGTTTCCCCAGTCTGTTGGGCTTGATTTTAACATACTTACGGATTTCTTCAATCAGAAAGAAATCGACAACTTCATTGTCCTGTTCGGTGCTCTTTGACAGCGGATGAACAACCCCAATTCCACCCCCTTGCTGATGGGTTTCATCTATTTGTGGGAGAAAAACTTGCATTGATTCCACATGACCCAAAACATCTGCCAGAAAAGTCATGTATCTCAGCCGCTCATGCTTCAATGTGGGGTCCTCCTTTCTTCTATCGATTGGCAATTCCTTCATATCTTTTATCTCTTCTTTGATCTTTGAAATGATGGCATCCATGGCTTTACCCATCTCACCGTCAGTTCCACCCTGGACGATATTTATGTGGTTACAGAAGGAATCGGCCCTGAGAAGAGAACTGAGAGAGTAGAATTTGGACAACATCAAAATGCTGAGGATGAGTGCAAGCGCACCCAAAAGAAACACAAACCCATGTATGCTCCTCCAAGTACCAAGCTTTGGAAAAAAGATCGGGTTCCGCATATCTACCTTTATCACCGACAGAGCACTCTCCAATTATCACTAAGAAGATGAGTAGCAGCAGTTTCACTACAATAGTTCAAATTACTCAAACAAGCCATTAACCCAATCCTGTCCAAACTTTCTCATCGATGATCAACAGACATGAGAGAAAATGAAATGACCTCATCACAAACACAGAATACTGGCTTCAACCATTCAAAAGAAGCTCTAAATAACAATCCACCATAGCCCAATACTCTTATGGAAAGGACGACAATGGAAAATGCATGATTAACGAAGACATCAAAAAGAGAAACACATTGGCAAAATAAAGGGTGTTTAGTGGGGAGCACCTGAAAGCTGAAGGAAGAGAAACCATTTGAGAGGAGGAGGATGAATAGGCTGACCCAGTTCCCACTATTTTACTGGGAAAGAGAGTTTAAGAGTGAGAGTTTGGAGAGGAGTTCGAGATTGGAGTCTAGGTGTTTGAGCGTTTACTTTCAAACACCTTTTGCTTCTTGACTGGATTTCCTATGTATTATTATAAATTTCTACACATTTATTAAGGTGAGAGAGAGAGAGAGAGTCTTCTCCTGTTAGGAGGATTTGAAAATATGGATGGAGACAATTTTTCAATTTTATACTCTCCTTTGTGGTTATATTTTCTTATCTTTGTAATCCCAGATTGACCATTTATGTATTCATTGAGGATCCTTTAGGTCACCCACTAACAACCCAAATTGTGATCTGCCTGATCTCCACTGTACATGGGTATGTCAGTGACGATCGGAGTTGTTCAGGTGGGCCTTGCAGTAGCTGGGCCATGGTGTGATAGGAACCTTTTTCTGTTACCCATCTAATTGTAGGCCACTAGTTTGACAGTTGCCGTCCTCTGATTGGTGGAATCAACATGCATTAAACGTCATTAATTCACATTAAGAAATTGAATAATGGGTTGGATGGGGCTTGGGAAAAAACCCCGCTTGGGCTAGACTAACCCCAACTCGCTCCAATTCCAAACCATTGACATGCATACTCATGTGGAGGTATAATGCATGTGTTCAAGGTCCAATCTGCTGATAAGCAGATCCCACTAATTAGTTGCCATGTCCAAAAACGAAAAAGCAACCATATCAGTGAGTCATACATGTCCAAAATAGAGGGATGCTTAAAAGAAATGACCAAAATGCCAGATTCAAGTCCATGAGTTTATACTCATGTGATGATCAGAGCAGCCTGATTTCTAAGACAAGGCATGTGAACACTTAAGGATCCACCCAATGAGCAGCTTGGATCTTGCATAGGCGTGCAACATGTGAGGGGTGAGTGCCCGAAACAGTGTACATGCTTTAGTTAGCTTACTCCACGGCTGCTAAATGCAAGTGGTTCGAATTTAATGTGATCCACATGGCCTGTACTTGTTTATACATTATAATAATGTATTCCTAGGAAAGTAAAGAAGTAACGTAAACTAGTAGTTAATTACTAGTAGGCTAAATTCATTTGCAGTTCTCACAAGGTTAGAGCTAAATCAATAAACATGGCTACCCCGCATCCCCATGTGTCAAACTATTGCCACAAGCAAGCTCTCGAATGCAGAAGAAAATCATAAAAAAATGGTGTTACGTGCACTTACTATTATGGAAGCATTGTATCTAAATTCCTCATCTCTGCTACATTTTTTTCTTCTTCTTTGTATTGGTCTTCCATATTTCCGGTACATTTGATGGTCCATCTCTCTTAGCAAAATGGTTTCTTTTTCTTTTTTTCCTCCTTTTTCCAAAAACCTTTGTTCCATTTTCAACTTTTCTTTTCCTTTTTTTTTTTTTTTAATTATTATTATTATCCCTTCCTACTTTTTACAAGACTATCATGCAATTTTCTTTTCCTCAACGTACCAATGCGAGCCTCCAAGGCATCAAGGAGAGAATACAGAATTTCATTGTCGGCCACATTCAAAATACCAGATTTGATTGATGACGCTCTTGATGTAATTTGATTGATGACGCTCTTGTTGGCCACATTCAAAATCCCAGATTTGATTGATCATGTAATTCCATTGTAGGCCACATTCAAAATCCCAAATTTAATTGATGATGCTCTTGATGTAATTTCCTTGTAAGCCACATTCAAAATCTCAGATTTGATTGATGATGCTCTTGATGATTAAACGGGATGTGCATTTGGGTGTGCCTTGGGACTGGCTAAGTAGGCCAAACCATGTATTTTTTTTCTTAAAGCATGCAAAATCAGCAGCGTGCAACATGCATGACAAATGGCACTGTGAGGTGCACAGAGGATCATGATGGGGCAACATGGCAGCATAAGATGATCAAAATGGGCCATGAATCACAAATGCCATATAGTCAAGCATAGTAATTTAAATTTCCATGAAAATATGTTAGCCAAACAAGTGAAATGGAAATTAAGACCAACTTTCAGGAAAATTTGCTTGTGAAAACAGATAGTAGAAATATCATTTCCTTTTCCACCCCATTTCCTGGAAATATCATTTCTAGGAACTCATCAGTTCCCCCTTTTCTTTTACCTTCCATGAGTCCAAACAGGCCCTGAAAACAATTTTAGAAATGCCACAAGCCTTTGAAGGAGGAGAGATTGAAGAGGTGAATAGTGCCGCATTAGAAGCACATATGTGCAAGATCTGGTTCAATTACTAAGTTGGGTTCAATGTGAACATGCACTGACTATAAATCATGTAAATCCTCTCCAATAGGGTGGAAGACACTTGTATAGGGGGTATAAATAGAAATAAAACCATAAAATGCATCCGGTGTATATGTGTAGATCACCTGATGAATGGCCCAGCCTGGCTGTTGGAACAGGGCATGTTCAAAATGCACATGTGTAGAACAACTGATGACTGGGCCAGCCTGGCTTTTGGAACAGAGCATGTTCACATAGTGTACGTGTGTAGACCACCTGATAAGTCAGGCCACCTGCCTTAACATGGAATGCTAACTGTCCCACTGATGCAGGGCCAAGATCTCACAAACATGTGCCCTGATTATCTTCTACGTCCTCTCTACAGAGGAACCACCTTACCATTTCCCAACGAGTTTTTGCAAGATGTTTATCTTCATTGGCTACTTTCATGACCTGTCATGGTGTTGGTGCCAGAAGGTCCTGCACGTTGCACCCCAAGCCAACACCAGAAAAAGGGCAATAGCCAATACTTCATGCCTATGGGCATGGAAAGGAAGCTGTAATAACTTACCTCCATCAGTAACTGATCTTTGTACCCATGGTTAGAAGGTTCTAACACCTTCCCCCTCTGTTCTGAAGGTGGCTAGAGATGAATGCACTGTGAGCAGAAAAGGACCTGCATGATCCTTTTAGGGGGTGTTTTATTGAGGCATCCACAGCTAAATGACTTTGCAAGCCACCATCTGGAATCATCTGATCACTGCAATTTTAGTCCATGATGCAGCAATTGCTGGGGCCATTGGATGGGGGAAAAAAAAGGTTTTTTATGGCCTGTAACAAGAGAAAAAACTACTAATAGTACAAAGGGATGGAGTTAAGTGCATGCATTGTGTAATATTACAAGCCTTGACTTGCCATAAGGGTGTTTTGAATGACTAATACATATATTGCAGAGTACATGTTTTCTTTCTCATTACAAGTTTGACTCTAGCCTGTTGCAATCAGTCTTGCTTCGCTGCAACTCCATACACACAGTATGTCCATCTAGTTGGTTCTTCCGTGTATGGTCCGTCGTACAAAAACAAAGCATATGCAACCATGGTCTCACCAGCATCCTCGAAGGATGTAATCCTAGTGCATCTCTCAAGCATCCATAAACCTTGCTTCATCTACAGTAATCCTCAAGCTCAAGCAAGTACTTGGTGTAGTTCCCTTATTCTGACTAGGGTTCAAGTTTTACCTTGATTGTTACTTTGCTTGGGCATACTGGCCTAGTCATTTATGCACACAAAGTACTTCTATAGCCAATTCCAGAGGAAGTGGGATTAACCACAATTGAGTCATGAAATAGCTAAGAAATCGGTTACTTGACCAATGGCTGCTCTGCAGCTACAAGTGTCATACCTAATCGTTTGAGTTTGATCCCATGTGTATCCAAGGACACATACATTGCTCCCTTCAACATGCATGCTACTTGGAGACGTCTGTGCTAGATTAGAAATTGACACTAGGTAACCAATATGAAAGCCATGGCAAACTGAATATGTACTGAATGTCCATCCTTACAGTCAAATGACAAATATTGAAAGGCATTCATCATCATCTCATCATCTAAGCCTTATCCCAAATTCCCAATCAATTGGGGTTAGCAAATATTAAAAGGCATTATTATCATATAAACATAAGTTCTTATGATTATAAGATACTAAAGAGATAAAATCATATTGTCCAAAAAGCTGCTATGCATGCCTCCATTGTGTAATGCAGAGATTTCTGTGAGAAATGGGTTCTCCTTGTTATGTCATTGAAGGTCCATTTCTTCCCCCATTGAAATCTTGCAACTTAAACACCTATCACTTGAATAAAACAAAAAGGCACAATATTTCCTGCAGTATACATCTTCCTTCCTCTTTTTCATTCTCTCTGATGTTTTACCATCTTAAATAGACTTCCAATACCTCAATCAAGAAACAGCAACGAGAAAGAAGGTTTGAAACATCAGCTCAATATATCTCAGTGTCACATGAATCTATTGTGAGGCATTGCCGATACAATACCTTCTGATAATATTGATCTTGATGTAAAATTGAATTTCGTAAAATTATTTTGAGGCACAAATTTACAATACAATAATTCACTATGCTTTTGAATCAGAATGAATCGATGATACCTCATAGAGTGAATGTATTAGAAAGTCATTTCCATGTGAAGATCAATTTAAGCATTGGTTTCCATTCAAGGTTTCTACTATAAACCAGAAAATTTACACTCATTTTCAGCACAGACACAGCCTCTTCTTTTTCCCAACTTTACTTTTGCTTTTTTTTTTTTTTAAAACACTCAGACAACTGTAGAACAAAAAAACTCACAATGCTTGTTCCTATTCTCAGATTCTATAAAAAAAAAAAAAAAGGAATTTAGATAAAAGAAGCTATGGGGTGGGAAGGAGAAGAGAGGAGTAACTAAAAAGGAAGCAACGATCTACAGCATGCAAAAAAATCACCTCCTGCGATCAGCTGAGAATTGAGAGAGAGGCACAAGTTCCGACAGAGGAGTCGACATGGGCGTCGGGAGCGGTGACGTGCGGCAGACAGGACACGAAGTGTTGAGCCGAAGCCAGGCGTCGATGCAGGAGAGGTGGAACAAGTGGCGGCAATCTGGCAACATGCGCAGCATCTCCCCATCTCTGTAATCGCAGAGGCAGATGGAGCAGACAGAATCCCCCCCAACGCCGCAGCTGCGATCCTTGGACGAGAAAGGGAATTTAGGGTATGAGCTGATGACGGAGGCATCGAGGCCGGTGATGGCATCGTCATCATCATCTTCAGCGACGAAGATGATGCGAGGGAGGATGACTCCGTTAGGGTTGGGGTTAGGGTTAGGGTTAGGGTTAGGAGATGGAGCACTGTTTCGGGTGGCGCGGCGGCAGACGTAAAAGGCAAGGAAGAGGATTAATAGAAGGAATAGAAAAGAGAAAGCGATGGCGATGGCGTAGCCGAGGCTGAGATTGCTGAGATTGTGAAAGTGGTGGACTGAGCTCTCGCTGCCAGCAGCGCTGCTGCTGCTCGACATTTTGAAGTAGGAAGAGATTTTTCATCTCCTCTTCAATTCCAAGAGAAGCTTTGATTTTTTTTTTTTTTTTTTTTTTTCTTTTTTTCTTTTTCTGGGGTGGGGTTGGGTGGATTTCCCGGCCACTGCATTCAATACGAGGAATCGAGCGAGCTGCTTCATTGAGGGATATAACGGTAACAGTGACGGCTTTCTATTTTTCCGTTACATCTCGAGTAGGTAGGCCCACTCTTCGTAAAGGGGGCTTCCGTCCCGTTCCGTTTAGTTAGTCCCGAGGATTTGTTGGATGAACGGGTTTTGACTTTTGAATAATGACAAACAAGTGGGACCCCATTCCTCACTAATTCATCTAGACCACTGTTCTATCTAGTCCCACCATAGATGGACCATCCCCAAGCATCAACAGATCAGAAGATCTTAATCTTCAATAATGTTTATTGATCTGGACCATCAACTATGTGGGCCCAATCCTTGGTTGCCCATCCCTCTTTAAAATGACTTTTGATGAACGATCCTCAGCGAGTAAGATAATCCACGACTCAAAATTGCTAATGCTACAAATGCCTGGATTCTTGGCCTAGACCATCCATCATGAGGTCCCACGGTCGTTCTTGGCACGACTTTGTAAAAAATCACTTCTTCTTTCTTTCTTTCTTTCTGATGATTCCAACCGCCCATTCAATAGTTACTGAAATAGACAACCCACATTGATCTAACCATGAAAGGTCCAATCATTCATCCAAGACCATGCAACATGTGGTCCCACCATTATTATCCATCATTATAGAGAGAGAAAATCAAATTTGACTAATGACCTTAACCATCTATTTGGTGGTTATGGAAATGAACGGTCAATATTGATTATACAGCAAATGGTCCCCCATCATTGACTTTGACCATCATCATGTGGACCAACCTTTTGAGTGCCCAGGACGCTGATTGCCTGCGAAAGCCTTTCGGAGGCATCTCCTGCGCTCGGAATCTAGGTGGGGCCCACCGTGATGTTTGTGAGAAATCTACGCCGTCCGACCGTTTTCTGAGATCATTTTAGGCGTTGTGACAAAAAATGAACCGTATCCAAGACTAAAGTGGGCCGAAAACGAGATGATTGTACTTCCACAGTTGAAATATTCGTGGGGCCACAGAAGTTTCGAATCAAGATAATATTTGTGTTTTCAGTTCATCTCAGTAGGAATGACATTATAAACGGTACGGATGGCATATAAACATCACCGTAGACCCCATGGAGGTTTCAACGGTAGGAATTTACCTAACCACCTTTTCCTTTAGTGCGGCCCACTTGAGTATTGGATCCCATTCATTTTTTGTCGCAACGCCTAAAATAATCTCACAAAACGGTTGGACGGTGTCGATTTCTCACAAACATCAAGGTGGGCCCCTCCTAGATTCCGAGCGCAGGAAATGCCTGCGAAGGCAATCCGCGTCCGAGTGCCCATCCCTCTCCAAAAACAACTTCTGTTGGATGATCTTAACCATTCAATCAATCATCAGTCTAATCCATCCATCAATGGATTCGACCAAGTTACCCATCCTTCTCAAAAATTACAATGGTTGTATGATGCTAGCTGTCAAGTGAATGTAAAAGGAAATGAACAATCGGCATTGATCATACTCTATAATGATTGACCTAGACTATCAATTGCATATTTTCCGCCTTGAGTTGCTCATCCCTCTCAAGAAGGTGGACATTTGAGTGACTTCATGGTTGAAATGTTAGAACATATATAGTGAATGACCCACATTCACATATTTGAAAAAGTTTTCCTTGTTTCAAGAAACTTGGACCATCAGTGAACCTAATTCCTATTGACGAAGGAAAATCTAAATCGATAAAGTGATCTACTACTTAAAAAGTAAAATGTAAGTCTTTATTGAATTTTATTTCTAAAATAAGAAGGAAAATCAAGTATGCACTACTTGTTTGTGATTTAAGTGGACCACATGATTGGAAACCATTCACAGGGCAAGGTGGACCCTCAAGTTATTTTCCTTCATACAGCCTACTTAAATCACCAATAGCCTTGATTTTTTGGGATTTTTTTTATATGGGTGCCTAAAACGACCTGAAAAATTACGTGTGCTGGGAGGATTTCTCACGAACACCAAGGTGGGTCCAGCATAGGGATTATGGTAGCACCTAAATCCAAGTCAATAATGGGGGCTTGGAAGAGTTTAGGGTAATGGTTGCCCAATAATAGGTGGGGCCACCATGATTTTTTGATGAATCCACTCTATTCATCAGATTTTGCATATCATTTTAGGTTATGAGCTCAAACCTGAGGTAGATATAAAGTTCAAATGGATCACACAGTGGGAAATAGTGGTATTGAACACCCACCATTGAAACATCTTAGAGCTCCCCTTGAGCTTTGGATCTGCCTCAATTTTGGGCATACCTAAAATGAGGCAGAAGAGCAAATGGGCAAGATGGATTTCTCACGAACATCAAGGCAGGCCCCACATATAGTGAAGTTAAGGTTTGCACAAGAATCAAGGCCTATCAATGCACCATCATGGAATTTTAAGTCCAGCAGGATTGTTGCTGGATCGTAGGTGGGCCACCATGGTGTTTGTGACAAATCCACCTGGTCCATCGAATTTTCCATCTCATTTTAGGGGCATGGCCCAACAATAAGGCAGGTTACACGACAGGAAACAGTGGGATTGAACACCCACGGTTGAAACATCTTGGGACCATTGTGGAGCCCATTCTTTAGAGCTGCCTTAATTTTTAGCCCATGTTCTAAAAGAAGTGGAAAAGAGATGGAACGGGTAGATTTCTCACTAGTACTGAAGTGAGCCCCACGTACACTCGAGGTTCGGTTGCGCGGCAATCAATAAGGCCATTTGAAGTACGAGCCAGGTTTGGTGGATGATTTTTACTGCAATAGCCCCCGATGTGGCTACTTTTATTAGAAGTTTAATTTCTTGTCGGCTTATCTTTTTTAGCCTTTTAATGAAAAATTGCAAAACTTTCTGTAAAAAATGCCCCTCAGACCACCGTACATCCACAAAGCGTAGAAACCCTCTTAGGCGTGAGAGTGGGATCCCCACTTGTGAGACCCACCTTAATGTTTGTGTTTAATCCACGCTGTTCACCTGCTTCTACAGCTTATTTTGTGCTAAGGTCCCGAGAATGAAGAAGATCCGGATCGCAAGTGGGTCATGCCAAAGGGAATAATTCCTATTATTGAAACCTTCTTAAGCCCACTGTGATGTCTATATGCCATCTAAACTAGCCCAAACTCTAGCTCTTTAAGCCCTTTATGATGAGTCCAACCTGGTGGATGGAGTAGATCTTACACATGGAGTTCCCTTGTTTTTTAAAAAATAAAGGTAAAAAATATATATATTAGCGTCGGAGACGTGACCAGCAGCGTGAGGGCGAAAGCCCCTTTGGGCGTTAACCTTGCGGCCTATTCATGGGACACACCATGATGTATATGTATTTCCACACCATCCATCCTGTTTACTAGATCATTTTGGGTTGTTGGCCTAGATTTGAGCTAGATACAGATACCATGTAGACCACACCATGGCAAAAGGGGAAACCACCATCCTCAAGGGGATTCCACGGTGTGTAGGGTGAATCCACATTGCCAGAGGGATTCCACGATGCTAGGGGGAATTCACAGTGCTTAAGAGGAATCCACATTGCCAATGGGATTCCATAGTGCTCAAGGGGAATCCACATTGCCAAGGGAAATCCACAATGCTCAGGGGGAATCCACAATGCTCAGGAGGATTCCACATTGCCAAGGGAAATCCACAATGCTCAAGGGGATTCCACAGTCCTTGGGGGGGAGTCCACATTGCTGGGGGGAATCCACAGTGCTCAGGGGGAATTCATAGTGCTCAGGGGGTTTCCACATTGTTGGGGGGAATCCACAGTGCTTAAGGGGATTCCATATTGCCAAGGGGAATCCATAATCCCCAGGATACCATATAAACATCACTGTGGACCCCAGGGAGGTTTCAATGGTAGGAATTTCCCTACCCACCTTTTCCTTTAGTGCGGCCCACCTGAGTCTTGGATTCGGCTCATTTTTTGTCGCACGTCCTAAAATGAGCTCAAAAAATGGATAGATGGCATAGATTTCTCACAAACATCATAGTGGACCCCACCTAGATTCCCAGGGTAGGTACTTCTTGCAAAAGGCTTTTCTAGGGAATCTACTTCTGTCAAAGGGCTTTTGCCATATTGAAGTGATGTCACCAACTTTAGTGGGCCCCATCGTGATGTATGTATTGTATCCACACAGTTCATCCTTTTGGAGAGATCATTTTAAGGCATGATCTAAAGAATGAGACAAATCCAATTCTCAAATGGACCCCACCAATGAAAACAGCGGGGACAATGACGTGACCATTGAAACCTTTCTAGGGCCTGTGTGGGGCCCATCTTGATGTATGTTTTATATATCCACGTCGTCCATATGTTTTCTCATATTTTCTCTTCATCCAGACCTTCTTGACATTATCAACAGCTTGGATTACAAATAAACATTACCAAAATCTTACAATAGGCTCTTTGGAATTTTTAATGGTGGGGCACTCAATCACCACTGTTTCCAAGTGGCATAGCCACTTGAGATTTGGATTTGCTTAATTCTTGGAACACTATCCTAAAATGGTATGGAGAAACAGATGGATGGCGTGGATATACAAAATATCATCCATGTGGGCCACATCAGTAAGGGCAACAACCACTAAGTTGTTCTTGGGGTACCACCTAATTCGCTCCCTTCACGGACGTAGCATGTCAGAGGGCTTCCGCCCTACTGAAGTTACGTCACCAACTTATGTGGGCCCCACCGTGATGTATGTGTTTTATCCACATTGTGATGTATGTGTTTTATCCACACCGTCCACCCATTTGGAGAGATGATTTTAGGCATGATCTAAAGAATGAGACAGATCCGATTCTCAAGTGGACCGCACAAATGAAAATAGTGGGGCCAGTGACGTGATTGTTGAAACCTTTCTAGGGCCCACTATGATGTTTATTTGAGATCTAACATGTTCACAAGTTCACATAGATATGGAATAAGGGAATACACAAATATCAACTTGATCGAAAACTTCTGTGACCCCAAGAAGTTTTTAATGGTAGGACATCAATCCCCACTATTTTCTTTGGTGAGGTCCACTTGAGCTTTGGATCTGCTTCATTCTTTGTCTCATCCCCTAGAATGATCTCTTTAAATGGATGGATAGTGTGGATGTAACATATGTATCAGGGTGGGTCCTACGAGTGGATCACCAGTCCACACCCAAGAGGCCTTCCGCCTCTTCATGGACGTACACAAGTGGTTAGAGGGGTATTTCCAAACCGAAAGTTTTGCAATTTCTTGTGAAAAGGCTAAAATAGATGAGCCTCACGAGAAATTGAACTTTTATTAAAACTAGCCACAACCCAAGGCTATTGCAGTAAATATCCCATTTGGTGGAGACTAAGTACCGGGACGATTGTACGACCTTAGGTGGGGCCATCATGATTTTATGATAAATCTACTCTGTCCAAAGATTTTTCCATCTTATTTTAAGCCATGGCCCAAAATGAGGCGGTTTCAAATCTAAGTGGGCCAAATGAACATGAAACCGTGGGGATTGAAGAGGGAGTACTGTTGAAACATTCGCAAAGCGACATGATATTTGTGATAAATCCGTCATGTCCATCTATTTTGCTAGCTCATTTTATGGCATGGGTCCAAAAATGAGGTCGATACCAAGCTCCAGTGGGCCAAACAATAGGAAACAGTGGGGATTTAACCCTACCATTGAAGCATACGGGGCTGTCCTTGGGCCACTTTCGAGATTTGGATTTGCCACATTTTTTATGCCATAACCTAAATGAGCAGGCAAAACAAATGGACCAGGTGGATTTCTTAATGTAGGCCCCATGTCTGGTCTAAGGTTGCTAATTGCGTTAAAAGAGGGCATTTTCGTCGATACAAAAATATAAAAACATATTTTTATTATTAATTAACAGCAGTCAATTAAATGTATAACAGTAAAAGCTATAGGCAGATTTTGGGAAATAGTTTAAAATCAAGAAATTTACTGCACATAGCCAAAAAGGCAGGCGGCCATATGAAAAAGTCCCTAATAACTATCTATAATATTATGCATGTACACTATTTTAAAATATTGTAGATAATTTAGTTAGTTAAATTCAAGCTTTTGCAAATATAATCCTACAGTCCAATTATTTTAAAATATAGGCTACCCAATAGAAACTTTAGAACCCATTGCATTGGACTTACAGGATGCCAAACACAATTCCAATGAATTTAGAATTTGAATTCTAATGCATTCCAAATACAGACAACCAAATGATCCCTAAGCATAATTATCGGTTGGACAAGTAAAAACCAAGACAAGCTCTTGGGCCATAAGTAGTTTAAACTAAACGACTTACATCCAAAATGCACTAAGAAATTACTTTTGGTCCTCTTCACATGCTCATTAAATTCAGTGTCCTTGTCTTAGCACTACACCTAAAGAGAGAAATATAAAGAACTCTTGAGCATTAATGTGCTTGGATCAACATATATGGATGGTAGAAGATGGGTGAATCATGTGGATCTACTACCAGAACTTTACATAGAGAGGTACAATGTATTTCTTCCCATCGTAGGATGTTCTCAAATTTTATTTTATTTTATTTTTTTTAATTTGAATCTTGTATATGTCCCTAATCCAGTCCAAAATTCACGAGATCCTGCCAAGTTCTGGATGAATGAAAAATAAAATGAAAACCCACTTATATTAGAGTTAGGAGTGATGCTAATACCACTTGTTAGAGTGCAAAATGATAGTGCACTTGTTTCATATTTGGCAAACCGGCACAAGCCCGAGAGATCATAGCGGCTTATGGGGAAATCAAACAATTTCAATGTAATGGATGAAAATCCAAGTCTAAATGATATTTATTATAAATTTTTTTGTGTTACTATAGTAATATTTTTGGTCAAATTGGTCATATTAGTCGAATTCGACCACTTTTATCTATTGAGGCAATTTTTTGTCGAAATTGGTCACTTTCACCGAAATGAGACACTTTGGTTGAAATCATTTACTGTGGTCAAAATCGGTCATTTTGGTCGAAATTAACCACTTTGGTCAAAATCAACCTCTTTGATTAAAATTAACCACTTTGACAGTAATATAATTCCATCACGGGATAATTTGGCGATTAAACTGATGGCATGACAAGATATCTTTTCGAACATATCGAAAATTTCTAAGGTATCAATTTGGTTTGTCAATCATGAGAGGGCAAGTGATTGATGTTTTGTCATGTGAAACTAGTCCTCTGAACCCATCAGAAAACTAAAAATTTGCATTGATTCACCATATAAACTATAAGGGTTTTAAGATAGACATGATGCATTATAGATTAAGGCGGAGAGAGAAGGAGAGACAGAGACCACACTCGCTGCCATGACCACTTCTCTGCTTTTCTCTTTATCACCCTCTATCTCTCTTTCTCAATCCATCTTTGTTTCTCTCTCACTCTATCTATTAACAACCAGTGATTAGTCATTGCCATGGCCATAGTCGGTAGCCATGGCTGCTAACTACAATCGGCAATGGAAAAATTTCAATTTGCCCATTCATTTAGGGATCTCAACCGCTTGAAGATCGAGCTCTGATATAAGCAGAAAGAGAGAGAAAGATGGAATTCATTTATTATTAAAATCATACGGAAGGTGACAAAAGTGCACCTCTATAATGCTTTGATGCCAATGTTAGAAATCGTATACCTAGACGCAATTCCTTGGACGTAACGGCCGTGGAAGATGGAGGTTCGGATGTTGGATCTTTCCGAACGGGTCTCAAGTCATCGGAAGAGGATTACACCACCTTTATTGGCATAAGAAGATGTCTCTAGAAACATTCTTCTTAGACATCTTCTTCAAACAAGATTGACATTATAAATCGTGTGACAATGATGGAACCTGACTTCTTATTTCTTTTGTAGTTAATTTCTCTTCACACTAGGAATTGGTGTTAGAAATCTATCAAATACCTTGGTCATGAGTCCTAGACATATTTTATAAAAATGCAGCCAAAGCGGTTATTAAACCGCAAGAGAAACTGCCAGAGTAAGGGGTAGTCAGTTACCCTGTAACTGCCATAACCCATCTCTCTATTCCTAGTGGGCAGGGCTCACTTGGACGACACATGATACAGTTACAATATTGATGTATGCCACACATCTACAAAAGTAATGGACAATTAAGAAAAATTGATCACAGTTTGACAATGAAGTTTAGCCATAGGATGATATTTTTTTATTAGGTATGAAGAATGGAGGGTATTATGATGCAGGCGTAGACGTGGTGAGGTTGAACATCGTATTCCTCACCGGATAACTACCTTGAATCCACAAGGCCTTCGTAATTCCTTAACTGGACTTCATCGAATCCATGAGAAAAAGATACTTAAAAGTCTAAAATTTTGATTAATAATAATAGAGATAATCTAAACAATGTTTCTAAAAATGTTTAAATAGCCAAGAAAACTCTAATTTGTAAGAAAAGAGTTCTAATTGGAAAAGGAAACAAATCAATAAAATTCGCACAAATCTCCGCAACCTTTCACGTGTCATCGAGCGCTCGATGGAGTGTGGTTGGGCGACCGACGACCCCCAAAATAGTCCAACGAATAAACTTGCAAATCAAACGAGTTTCGGGCGCTTGACATAGGCCCCGATCGGGTGACCGACAATTCCTGATGGCCCAAATCCGTCGGGAATCCAAAACTTGTGAAATTTTCTGTCATTTTCTTTGATCCTTTTTCGATCCATCTGCTCCAAGAACGTGTTCGATTCTCGTCCTTAACCTGGGGGTTCCTCTCCTACATCAGACTCCCCCACTTGAAAAAAACTCATCCTCGAGTTTCACTTAAACCTGGGGCCATGACGCGTGTGGAAGGTCGGTAATGGGCTTGTCTTGCGATTCGCGTCCTTAGCTTTTCTATGGTATGCTGCAACAGATTTCATCAACTTCTTCTTACGGCCAATATAAATAATTGAAATCTGCTTTGCCACATTATCCTTATTGTCAAGGATAATCGCAACCTGAGGTAGAATAATCTCCTGTATGGAGAATAAATCATAAAAAATTTGGCGACCACGACTGCTTTGAAATCCTGCATTGTTGTCTCGACATCCTCCAAGATGTTCATGGACTCCGGCAAACCCAACTTCAGAACTTCTAGAATGTCTTAGACCTTTCCTCCTTGTCCTGCATGTCCCAAGAATTGAGCCCCTCCACTTCCTTAGGAGTTTGATCAATCTCGAAGATGATGGGGGCATGTACTTTGTCTTCCCTTTCCATGGCCTCGACTTTGGCCGATTCAACAGATTTATCGACGTGATCTTGGACAAGCACAGAAGATTGCCCCTCCACTTTAAAAGCTTCAGGTGGGCTTTCTAGTCCCACATGGATGACATACGTGTTGTTGATGGAGCTAGAGATATGTTCTGACTCTGTCTCAACCAGATCTTCATCATCATCATCTAGAAAACGTGCTAACAGCCGTCATTTCATTCGCTACCATGAGAGAATTGACGCATTTAACTGTCGCGTACGTTCGTGTTAAAGTTGTGCCCACCAATTCGTGGGTCCCCCTTCAAGTCGAAGGCCACAAATGGAACCTTTCTCTCTTTAAGAATCTATATGTAGCTGAAGAAGCGTTCAACTTCAACAGGCCAACCCTTGATGTGATTATGGTCATTGAAGTTAGGAAGATCATCCATCCTCCTGTAAGATCGATCTGCCCGATCCACCTGATTGTAAAATCTAGCGGAATCCGGAAGCGGGATTCCACTATGAACATAGAGTCCTATGACGTCTGCTACACGGTTGAAGGTAGCTTGTAGCCCTTGCATAACTTGCCGATTCTCCCGCCTAAACGCTCTAAAAGCCCCACTGATAGAGGTTGATCTCCTAGATCACTCTCTATGGGATTTTCATCCGTAACTTTGTAAAGAGACATCAGCCCGAGGGGATCGAGTCCTCACTCTGATACCACTTGACACAAGCATAGACATGGTGAGGTTGAACACTATCTTCCTCACGGGATAACTACCTTGAATCCATAAGGCCTCTAGGACTCCTCAACCAGACTTCCTCAAATCCACATGAAAAAGAGATTAAAAGTCTAAAATTTTGATTAATAATAATAAAGATGATCTAAACAACATTTCTAAACATATTTAAATAGCCAAGCAAACCTTAAGAAAATCCTAATTGCTTAAGAAAAGAGTTCTAATTGAAAAAAAAGAAAAAATCAGCAAAATCCGCGCAAATCTACGCTACCTTTCATGCGTCGTTGGGCGTCCGATGGATTGTGGTTGGGCGACCGATGACTCTCAAAATAGTCTAGCAAATAAACTTGCAAATCAAATGAGTTTCGGACACTCGACATCGTCCTAGTCGGGCGACCGACAATGGCCGAAGGCCCTCGAGAATCTGCCAGGAATCTGAAAGTTGTGGAATTTTTTGCCGTTTTCCTTAATTCTTTTCCAGTCCATTTGCCCTGAGAACGTGCTTGATTCTTGTCCTCAACCTAGAAGTTCCTCTCCTACATTATATTATGTACCAAAAAAAGAAAAAAGAAAAAGAAAAAGGGAGAGGGTCTTTCTTTCTAGCATATGCCAAAACTCAAAAAAGCTATAGTTTGGATATCCCTGTGATGTAATTACTGTTGTCCTCTCTACGAAAGGAATGATTCAAACTCCCAAGTCTTCTTGCTAAAATGCACTAACCATTATCAAACTACTTTTCACCCTTCTTGGGCGACAAGTTTCATGGTATGATTTCAATGCATTCAAATGAGAGTATTAAACACACAAATTGTTAGCAAACTAGTCTTAACTTCCTTACTACGAGACAAGTTTCATGGTACCATTGCAATGTATTCAAATGAGACTATTCATCACTGTTTTGACTAAAATTTGATCTGTCCATTCCAGTTTACTAATGGTGAAAGATCCCTCTTGATACTTTTTATATGACCACACATTAAAATAAAAATGTGAGGAAGAAAAGGACTTCCATATCTAGCTGAGTATAACATGTTGCGGAATGTAATTCAAACTAAACCATCCAAATTATGGGTCCTTGTTTTGTGTATACTGAATAAAAAAAAACATGCTTATTAGATGAATTAATAGCATCCAATATTCGTATCTCAACGAAACTAGTGAATCAATCAAAGGTTAGAATTGTTCAACAATCTGATTGCCTGTGACAATGGGTTCCACAGTTCAGTGTGTTGAGTTAGTATACATCAAGTGTGCAAATTCCGAGTGCCTGTGTGTGCTCTGCCACAAAAATCAAATAACTCCCCATTAAAGGGAATATGATAGGAAATGGGAATGATCCATTCATGAGTTTCACCATTTTCCAGGCATCATTCTGAGCTAAAGTAGGTAGCCTTATGTATCCTAGTTTGAGATGCTCCAGTGCTCTTAGAGCACTATAAGTTATGGAGCTCTTAGTTTCATTAGGAGGACAAATGTGTTAATTGATTGATCTAGACTGTCCATCAGGTCCAGGACACATTAATTTAATGGGCTACCATGCAATCACACTGATATCGCAATCTTAACCATCCGATCGAGATTATTTACACCAAAATAGATCTAATGAATAATTTGAACCATCTAACATTCGATGGTTTTGGTCATGGATAGCTTATGATTCTAAAGAATAACTTCTGTTAGGCAATCCTGACCATTGATCCCATCCATGAGTTGGAAAAGGGATGACTAGAAAAATAAGGCCAAGACAAGGATGGCTCTGATGATCCGATTGGTCTTATGATAGCCCTCGAAATGTGCTGTAGACTAAAGGGACAATTCATATCGATCTATTGGACTGTCCAAGATGTTCGACACCAATAGGAGCAACATCACTTAATTTAGAGTGGTTTGAGAGCATTGGAGCATTTCTCTTTGTTAGGTTTATGATACCATTGTTTTCTCATATGTATTGGGTAGGTGGATAGTTAAATTAATGGTCGTCTAGACCACCTCCAGTCCTCCCTGAAATGGAATTATCTCAGGTTCAAATGTTTCATTGGCCAAATCCAACCCTCCACCCTTTGATAGTCTGATCCATTCATCCTTTTGGAGTGGTCTATTCATCATGGTGTGGCTCACCAAATAGACAGTTGAGATCAATGATCTGACTGAGGGGATGGCCTTTGAGTCGTATGAGAAGCACGGCCATAAACGGGATGAGCTTAAATTTTGGGCCCAGATTTTGAACTGCTTTCCTCAAGCAGGCCTGTCTTGCTGGGCCTTTTGTAATAAAATAAACAAAAATGTATTGGCTCACCGTACCAACCCTTTCGATACCCTTTAGTGCAACACATGAAAAGAATTCACGTGTGGAGCTGCATTTTTTGGAGAAAGAAGGTGCCCAGTGATGGGAAGGAAGATGGAATGATTAGAAATCTTCCAAGAGGGATTTTTGGGGCGTGGACAGTCCAAGCAGTGATCAATTGTGGGCTGGGCCTGGAAGGCTATAATGGGCCAGCCCTCATTGCAAACTTTAGTGGGCCCATGGTTCTGCAATCCAGAACAGTGAGATGATCATCCCCGTTTTGTGAATAGTTGAAACCCCCGGTGGGACCATGGTTCAATGGTCCAGAACTTGAGCTGCTCATCCCCGCTGTGTGGATGAACCATATGATGCAAATCCCCCAAATGCGTCAATATCTGATCTCTATGTTCTTGCCTGAAGATGGAGAGAGAGAGAGAGAGAGAGAGAGAGAGAGAGAGAGAGAGAGCCCAAAAATCCAGAAGCTATGATTGCAGGCCAAGGGTCCACCAGTCCTCACCACTAAGACACTAGTGGATTAGGACGTAGAAGTGAGAGAGGAAGATGTAAAGATATTTGAAATTGGGCAATCGTTATTTAATTCAAAGATAAAGTAGGAAAAAGAGATTTGGTATCGATACTCCCATCATCCTGAGATGACAACAAGAATGCAAGTGAAGAAATGATGATGAGATCAGGGCCTACTCCCCTTTTACCGGGAAAGGAGTCCCTCCCACCAGCACTACATTCCAAACTTGTGATTCCACCATCATTTCTGACTACTTCTAAATTGGAGTTCAACAAGATTCACCGAATTTTTAACCGATTTTCATATCTGACTACTGGGGCCCATTCAGGCCATGACCCAAAAATCACCCAAATTGAAAGATCCAGAACTCCTTTGTTGAATGGGGACTAATGGCCACAAACCCAAAGGTTGGCATGGTTCATCCACATTATCTTCGATAATTTCTCATCTCTTGACACCAGTACGATGATGTATACAGAAAATCAGTTGAAGTGGGGACCATGAAACCCGGCCTCTCCTTTTGGCATACTTGCACCAAATGGAAACATATATATATTCCAGCAGATGTCCTGGTCGTGCACCAGGTGGTCCCAACGTGTGGACGACTCGATCAAAAGGGCAGGTGGTCCAGTAATGATCAGGTGATCTACACATGCATGCTGAATGTGGATGATTAATGGCAACTTTCAGAAATTGTTCATTGTTTTCATAACTGCCTGACCCACCTGATGAATGGGCCAGGTCATCTACATGATGAGCCCAACTGTCGAACTATTTGGATGGCACACATGACGCAAATTGGCAGGTGCATATGGATATTAAGGTCATGGCTGAAATGGGAGGTAGTGATATGTTAAGAGAAAAAAAGGAAATGAAGACATGAAATGAAGTAGATATTATGAGCTATGAATGGCCATTTTGAGGCTACCTTACCTTTTATTAGTTGTGTGAGGTATATGATATTGTTAATTAGGCTTGGGATTTTCTGGAGCATTTGTTTGTGAGCTGGCAATTAGTGGACCACAAAGTCAGGATAACATTGACTATGCCCTGGACCTTTTCCTTTTGGGCATCAGTATTTTGATAGAAAGAGGGTCCTTCCATTGATGGTGCAAGAGTGGTCAATCTATAAAATTAACTAGGCAGTGCACACTATCTTGTACAAGTATGATCTGCCTGAACAACAGATCAATATAAATTTTTTTCATTCCAAGACATGAACACAATATACACTACATGATGAATGGTGTGAGAAAGAGGTCCCGCACAGTATCTGTGGATTCAACTAAAGTTATGGGCATGGTAAAATTTATTACTATTCTATTAAAAAAGGATTGTATCAGTGAGCCAACAGCCACACTTCAAAAAAGGCTTGTACCGAGTCAAGGATTGGAGATCACATAATTGGATGGCAGGATGTGTGGATGAGATGGAACGTTGCATGTCCATTAGAGATGGTGGTTGAAATTTCGGTATGTAGCTTGGTTGGGTTTTTCTCTTAAATAATCCCCATTTACTTGAAAAGACAGAATCAGTTGAGTAGCAATGCGATTGGGACGTAAGAATCCAGGTCGGGATTTCTGGGTTCCCATATTAGCTTACCAACCCAACATTATAAAAGCAACGGTGTGGCCTACTCTCCTACCCAAAAGCTTTGGATGGAAAGCCACTATTTATTTATTGTGCAAGGTTTTCTTGAAGATGGAATATAAACAAATATTTAAAAGTACTGGAATCATCTAGTGGGCCAAGTGATGTGAGTCTCCCTTTCCACATTGACATAGTTGCATTTAGACTCCTCGGCATCCACATCACCTATATCTGGACCATCAATTACGTCCTCTACCGTGGAAAAAAACCACAGTAATTGGATGGTCCTAATATCCAGACTGGACTCTATCCTTTTTGAATGTTCTTGTCCGGCCAATTTTTTGCATGCCACTTAATGGATAGTCCAGATTGATGATATAAATTGTCCACACATTGTTCAAGTGAAATATGTGCATGGATCATTTCTCAATGTATGTATCTCTCTGTATTAGTTGAGTACTATACTCTTATGTTGTTTTTGGTCTACTAACCAGTTTGTATAATTGTACCACGAGGAGAGAGAGAGAGAGAGAGAGAGAGAGAGAGAGAGAGAGTCTGACCTGGTGCGGACAACCACTTTCAACCGTTCAAGCGTGGGACCCACCAAGCCAGAATGTACTCGTTAGAAACGTACCTTGTTATGCGTTCAGTATTCAAAATAAGGAACGTGTGGCTCATATGAATCGTGGTGAGGTGTCTCCGACCATGAAGATGGTGAGATGTAATAATCAGGTTGGATTAATGATCCATGTCCTTGGCTGTTACAAAATAATGGGCAGCTGAGAGAGAGAGAGAGAGAGAGAGAGAGAGAGAGAGAGAGAGACTTTCAACCAACTCTAGTCCACGTTCAACATATGCATGTAACCCGCTTAATTAGCAGACCGTCCTGATTTTACGTACATGCATCCCCATTGTGGGCCTCTCATTTGATCAACCCTACTTGATGATACAAATGGATGGTTGAAACAACTTTGCACTTGTCCCACTCTCATGACTGGCCTATCTTTAATTTCGCTTACGTTCATCTTTGTAGTACGGCAACAGTATGCATCATTCAAATGTCTCACACACTTTCTAAACTGCCACGTGTACCCTGTCCAAAGGTACACTGGGGCAAGTAAGCCCATGGAAGAGCACGTGAACCGCACGCGCAACAAAATGGATCCAAATCAATATTTCAACGAAGGACATTCCAAACAGGCCAATGGAATAGGTTTGTGCAAAATCCAATTAGTCGTTCAGAAACTATTGGCCCCACCAATAATATCTCGTGCCAACAATAATTGCAGCTCCACCTCATAACTTCTTATTTTTGCCTGTAGCTCATCAACATCCGTTCCCCGCTATATCAACAATCAATAGCCACACCAGGCACGTGTGCGGTGATGAAGGTGTTGGTGTTATGTCCTAAGAAACCCATGCTTATGTTATAGATTTCATTTTCATCACATTATGATTCTGTCATTCATCTCATTAATGCATGTGGAAGTTGATGTAAATGTGTTTCCTGCATGGGTTAGTAGGAGGAATTCTCTCAGTTGTCTTGAAAAGCTTGAGATTAGACATAACAGTCATGTATTAATGAAAAGTAAATAAGCTATGGATTTTAATACTCTATTTAACAATAATCACTTCAAAGGTTGGAGGATGAACTTGTGATTATTTATTCATGATGTGGTCATCTTGTGTGGCTGCATTGATGACAAATAGGGAGGAGGTCTCCACTATCAAGGCATGACAAGGAGTTGCTACGTAGTCATACCGCCATCCCACACAAGAATTAAGTATGCCATAGGAGTAAGCTCCTAGCGATTGATTTATTGTACACTTGTATTGGTGAATTACTTCTAGTTACTAGACTAAAAGATTCGTTATGCTTTCACTATATTAAATTATAATACCATGTTAAAAATTCAATTCTTAGGCCCAAGGACATGTGATGAGTTTAAGGCTGTAGTGATATATATGTGCATTGGCTCAATTTAAGAGGTTACATTAGTAGTCAACATGCGAATGATGTTAAATGCGTGGATTAGGGTTCAATTGAGGATAACATAATTCAACATAAGATCCCCTCGCTTATTTACTTAAGAGATGCATTTGTGGATTGGTCTTATGATTTAGACCATTCATTAAGTGTTTTCTAAGCTAACAACACATCTAATATTTTCTAATGATTTACTGAATTTTTCAATAGTTGAAATTAGATTTTGATCATTGATTTATTGTAAATTATACTTAATGGATATCCAATGATTTAGTTCTATTAATCTTTTTTTTTTTTGTTATTTTTTCTTTTTTACTTTCATGGACATTGGCCAAGGATGATGGCCATAAGTTAATATGGTTAAATGAATAGGCATAATCACAAACTTTAGAAGAAGCATAATACAAAGTTTGTGAGGTGATAGATCACTATATACTTAATGTCTCACCGAAAAACTTAATCCATCCTTATATATAGGTACTATCCAAAGGAAAGGTAGAGAGCCTCAGACATTTTCCCTCCATCCTTTGACATCCCCACCTTAGAGAGTAAAAGAAAATAGAAAGGAAAAGAGAAAATAAGAGAGCAGGAGATTCTTCTCCTCATCCCTTCCAACCAAACATGTATGATTTACTTAGTGAACAATTATTATCATTGTGCACTTCCAACCCTATAATAGGGGTGTATGGAAGGTTATTTTTACTTCTCATTTTGAGGTAGATTGCAGAGAAATTTATTCCTTAGAAGACTGACATCATCAGATACTAATTTTTGTTTTTCCCTATATTGATCAACTATATGAGTATGAACGGTTTATGTTTATAATTATGAATTTGATTTAGATGAAAATTCATTTGTGTAATAAAAGTACACGTTTTCTAAAAGTATTATGTTTTTGTTTTCTTTCAAAACCCTAACAAGAGAGCCACATTTAACTTGGCTGCATATTAGAATTCATGTTCAATAAAATCTGAACGAGGGTGGATGGTTCAAATTCGAATTTATAAAATGATCTTAAACACCCAAAAATTGGACTTCCACCCATTAAATCTTAGCATCTCACTTTTTTCTTTCTTTCTTTCTTTCTAATCGTCAATTTGATGGTCACTGATCAAACAGTTCACGAGGTTCGGTCAATGCAGCTTTAGGATTATAACCCGTTCCTAGTGTGTCCCGCAGTTTGGACGGTCTGGATTAAAAGTATGTTTTTCATGCCAGCCATGGACGTGTCGATCCTAACCACAAGAATGCCAATAGGATAGTAGCAATTACCTGATCTTCTCCCGGAAGTCAATCCAGACTGTCCAAATCCTGCTGCGGACAGAGTATCCAATCTAGTCAACTCCAATAGAGTTGTTGCAGTTACCCCGGAAGTCAATCCAGACGGTCCAAATCCTGCTGTGGAGTGTGTATCCGATCTAGTCATCCAACTAGGGGTTATTAATGTGCAATCTAAGGTCCAACTGTTTCTCTGACATGAAGTAGTTAAGAACGTCTGGCCACTTAATTTTGGGTAACTATTCCACCACAATGAGTCCAATGATCTGGACGGTCTTGATTGACTTACATATACGGTGAAGGAGTAAGCACGATTAAATTTTGGTATGGTCTCATGGCTGGGGACACGGATTGCCTACAGAGTAACCCAGCACGCTATAAACTATGTGGGGCCCACCATGATATATGTGTCTTATCCATGCCGTTAATCTTTTTTCCAGCTCATTTTAGGGCACGAGCCCAAAATCGAAGCATATCCAAAGCTCAAGTGGACCATAAGCAAGAAATAGTGGAAATTAAGTGTCTATTGTTGATAACTCTTTGTAGGCAATAGAAGTTTTGGATCAAGATGATATTTCTCATATAATTTGTGTTTTGCCTTCATCCATGTCTATCTATGTGACCTTTGAAGAGGTTGGATGATAAATAAACATCAATTTTGGGAATGCCTTTATCCCCACTGTTTCATGTGGCGTGGTCGACTTGAGCTTTAGATACGCTTCAATTTTGGGATCATGCCGTAAAATGAGATGGGAAAATGGATGGATGGCGTGGATGGGATACAGACATCACGGTGGGCCGTGTGTCCCATGGCTGGGGATGGGATATGAATAATAAAATATGATTGGAGCGTTTGTTTCTAGTTTTTGCAAGTAAGATGTATGATTGGGTGATTCACACCTTGATCTAATGGGGCCACGCCACGTGGTCCCACCGTGGAAGGGCTAGGAGCTTCTTTTCAGGGGCGCGGATTAGGTACTTCCCTCGCCTGTCCCCAGCTCGGGACAGGCTAGGGCTCTGAGGGCCACCGTGATGTATGGAATTTATCCACGCCGTCCATTCATTTTTCTCTGTCATTTTATATCATGCACCCAAAAATGGGGCAGATCCAAGGTCAAGTGGACCACGAAATGGGGATTAAACTCTAGCCGTTGAAAACTTCTTGGATGCCACGGGAAGTTTTGGATCAAGCTAATATTTGTGATTTCCCTTCATCCATGTCTCTATGATCTTATGAACATGTTGGATGGCAAAAAAACATCACAGTGGGCCCTAGAAAGGTTTCAACGGTAGGCATCATTAGCACCGCTGCTTAGTGCAGTGCGGCCCATTTGAACCTTCGATCTTCTGAATTTTTGGGACCATGACCTAAAATAACGTGAAAAAATGAATGGACGGTGTGGATAAATTCCATACATCACGGTGGCCCTCAGAGCCCTAGCCTGTCCCGAGCTGGGGACAGGCGAGGGAAGTACCTAATCCGCGCCCTCTTTTCAGTATGAATTACCGCACAGTCAGCCAACGGTGGCTGCCATCGGAAAACGGAATGAATTGAAGGCCAGGCAGGGGATCAGTTTATATTCCGACGGAACAGAATCCTAACTTTGTCTCGAATAATTTGAAAGATAAGAGAAAAAAGAAAAATGAAGAAAACAACCCTTAAAGAAAGAAAGCAGGAAAAGCTAAAAAGAGAGGAAACAAGGGAGAGACGTACATTGTCTTGATCCCACATAAAAAACAAGCTTTCAAGTTAAGAAAAAAAGATAGAGAGGGAGGACTCTTTATCAACATAAAAAAAAGTGTCATTTCTTCTTAAATCCTTTTGAAAAAGCAGAGAGAGGCCCTTCCTCGTGCTGGTGCTGGTGCTGGTGTTGGTGTCCAGTTCGAATCTTGTCAAGGCCGAATAACAGTGCATCGACATCCATTAAAGGCAGCTCACATACCGAGAAGCGGACATAAACCCCTCATTTTCCTTGCCTTTTCTTCTCTTTTTCTTTTGCTTCATGCATGAAATATAGTTACACAATCGACCCTTTATCACCTCCAAATTTACGCTGACGCCACCCCTCTTTTACCTATGATCCCTGTGAATACATTCAGTCATGACCTGGTCTAGAGTGTACAGGACAAACAAATGAACGGCTAAAACAATATCTATTGTTTCGTAGAGTGTAGACAATTAGTGATGGAACGCCTGAAATGTTGGGTGTGAGGATCGAGATTAAGGATTGCACTGTGAATAATAAATGTGTGTTTTTATGATAAACAAGAATCTACCTACTGTAGTATGTACGTCTCCTCTTACAATATTTATGTTGTTACCATCCAACTATTGAATATTTAACAAAAAGTAGAACAAGTTGCAGCCAAATAATGGGGAAGCAAAAGCATTTTTTTCCCCCTTTTTAATCAACATGATCGATCCGCTGCTTGATTCTTCCCATGGCCCACATGCTTGAACGTTTGGAGTTTGCCTGCCAATCTTAATACCCAAATGAAGACCATAAACCAGAGCCACACCTTCACTTGATCCCTGCCCCTCAAACAATAGGATCTGACTGCCTTCATCCCCTAGGATTCCCATTTGAATACCTGGCTGCATCCAAATTAAACTAGAAAGTGAAAGGGTGTATATATATATATATATATATATATATATATATATATATATATAAAATTCTTTCCATAATAACACATTTCCACAAAAATGTGAAACTCCAAACCAGGGAAAATGTTATTTCTTCAGGGAAAGTATTTCCACCCAAGTAGACAATTTCTTTGTTGGATTAAATGTTAGGTGGACCATCACATAAAACCATCTTCATCCTACCAATTCGTGACCCTACAAATCAGATTAGTTAAGCAAATAAAGGAAGTAGTCGGTAGATGTGGTAGTTGGAATATGGTACAGCCTTCTCCATGGTATACGATGCACCATCTGGTAGAGCTTGCCGTCCGTGGGAGATGTATATAAAACACATTGATTTTGTGTGCATCTAAGCTTGTTTAAGTGTGCCTGAGTGTGGTTTTACTGTACTGTAATGATCAGATGGGCTTAAATAGACATACGAATGTACTTAGATGCAGTTTAATGCTATTTATGTAAAAAGCTCTATGCTGAACCTGTGCTCATCATTGCGGCTTTTTGGTCTAGACACAGTTAAGGCGTGCTTACCTGTTGAACGGCTTGGATCTTGCACAGACTTTCTAAGTTGGCTCGTGTTGACTTCAAGTGCGCCCAATGCCACCATGGGAATTTGGAATAATAATGGGCGTTTGGATCCTTAGTTACATAGGATTTAGGATATTTACCTTAAGTAGCTTATCTTGATTTCTACTATAAATAAAAAAACATATTATAATTGATCATAAACCAAGATTATTTTCTCAAGTTACGACGGTTGACTCTCAAGAGTTTTGACATGAGCATGGGGTTCGATTCATATAGGTGGTGAAATTCCACGACTGCGTGAGTGCGGGGTGGGTGTGGGGCCGTGTATTGGGTGCTTATGTGAAAAAAATATATATATTAATTTACTTATCTACTGCTGTAAATTGAAAAAGTAACTCATTTACTGATATCCAAACACCCCCACGTGACAATTGAGGATACTGTAGGTGTTATAGAGCACTGGGCGCATCTTGACTGGGACCCGGAACCAGCCTTGTTGGTGGTGCCCTGACCATAGGGCCCAACTTCAACTTGATATATGCATTGCATATCTACACCTCCTAATTTCTTGTGGTGTGGACCACCTGAGATTTGTATCTGTTTCATTTTTGGGCATATGCTAGATAATGAGTTGGAATAACGGATGGACGGTGCAGATATAGAACGATACATCAAAGTGAGCCCCACGGTCAGGGTACGACCTACATCGCTGGTTCCAGGCTCCCAGCCAAGTGGCGCTGGGGGAGTAGCAGTGAAAAAGATGGGCGGGCGAAAGGGTGGCAGACTCTTTGCTTGCAGGTAGAAGCCTCCTTTCTTTTGACCTTTGAACTCTTTTTTCCTCATCCCTTTTCTCGCACGAGGTTTCTGGGCAACTGCCTCTATCGCCCGATTGGGGACCACATGCCGAGATAGTTCACTCATCGGGACCATGCATTTTTGGGAGTCGAATCTATGCTATACAGGTAACTGAACGGATGACTCTTGATACTTGATAGTCACTTTGTCTAGAAGATTTTAGAAAGTTAAATTTAAGATTTTCAGTGACCACATTCGACTTAAGGAATGGAAGGTCGGGATCTTCACTGAAGCGTGATTGTGGGACCAGGGCTTCTTTATTTTGCTACACCAGAACATGTACGGTTTACATCATCGAACCGGAAGCGGATTGCGTACTGAGTAAACTCTGTGGGGTCCACTGATTTATGTATTTCATCCACTCCATTCATCCATTTTAACAGATATTTTATGGCTTGAGACAAAAAAATAAAGCATATAAAAATCTTAAGTAGACCACATCACATGAACAACGTGAGTTGAACTTGTAATGTTGAAAAATTCTTGGGAGCCGCAGAAGTTTTGGATCATGCTGATATTTGTTTTCTCCCTCTTTTTTTCCTTAGTCAATGTCTGTTTGGTCTTGTGAACAGGTTGGGTGACAAATAAACATCATTACTAGCCCTAGAAAGGTTTCATCCGTGGAAATCATTATTCCCAATGTTTCTTGTGGTTTGGTCCGCCTAAGTTTTGGATATACTTAATTTTGGTTTTAATCCCTTGAATGATCTGGAAAAGTGGATGGACAGTGTAGATAATTTACATACATTTATAGCGGGTGCAATTGAGTTTAAGCAGTGGTCCGTGCAATAAGAGATTACTGAGTAACTCAAGATGCAATTCAATTTCCTTCAAACCATCCCTGGTTTGATTTTCATTTACATGGTGTAGATATAAGTGAATGGGAAATTATTACTTACCATGTAATTTTTTTATTTTTTTTAAATGACAATTTTGTTTGTTATGCACTGAAACTAAGGAAGGTATAGATTTTTTGTGGGGCCACTGTGATACATGTGGCTTATCCACACTGTCCATCCATTTTAGGAGGTGATTTTAGGGAATTGACCCAAAATTGAAGCAAATCCAGGGATCAAGTGGACCACAGTATATGAAATAGTGCTTCAAATATATACCATAAAAAATCGTTTATAACTATAATTTCTAATGATGTGGACCACTTGAGCTTTGATATACCTCATTTTTTGGATATTTCACTAAAATGTTCTGATTAAATAGATAGACGGCATCAATGTCATAGAGATCACAATGGGCCCCACGAATATATAGCTATCCTTTTTGTACGTTTTTGCAAGAAGTAGAGGGAAATTATAATAATTATTTACTCCCCGGAGGTGAAAAACAAACATGCAAGAGGATATGCATAAGTTAGCCATGTAGATTACATACGCGTGTCGCAAGCTGACAGGACACAAAGCTGCGGCATACGTGAGCCCGATGCACGAAGCTCCGTGGGTCCATCATGTTCTTTACGTTGAATGCGTACGTGGTTTGTCTGGTGACCCCAACACCAGCCAGCTAGCTGGTGTCAAAGCTCGTGGGTCCATCATGTTCCATATGTTGAATGGGGCCGCGTTTGTCTAGTGACTCCAACACCATCCAGCTAGCTGGTGTCAAAGCTCTGTGGCCCAACATGATGTATATGTTTTATCCATGCCATCCGTCCATTTTGTTAGCTCATTTTAGTGAAAGAGTTAAAAAAAAAGAGGTAAATCCAAATTTTAGGTGGACCACACCACAGGAAACAGGGGATATTGAGCGCTTACAGTTGAAATATTTCTTTTTGGGGGCTACAGAGGTTTCGGATCAAGCTGACATTTGTGCTTTCCGTTCATCCTAGGCTGTGTGACCTTATCAACAGGTTGGATGGAAAATGAACATTACAGTGGGCCCTGGAAAGTTTTTGATGGTGGACGTTCAATCAACGCTGTTTTCCTGTGGTGTGGTCCACCTAAGATTTGGATCTGCCCATTTTTGGGCTCATGCTATAAAATGAGCTGGAAAAATAGATAGACGGCGTGGATAAAACACATACATCATAGTAGGCTCAAAGAGCTTTGACATCAGCTAGCTGGCTAGTGTTGGGGTCACTTGCCAAACTGCGTCCGGATGCGGATTGGTTACTAGCTCCACCGGTCCCTGGATAGGAACGGACAGAGGCACCATGATGTGTCGGTTTTATCCATACCGCGGCCATCCATTTTTCCATGTCATTTCTTGATAGAAGCTAGTCCTGGTCAAGTTGAGCCTTGGATCTGCCTCCTTTTTGGGCTCCTATTTGGGTCCATCATGATTTAAGTATTTTATCCACTCGGTCCATCCATCTTAACAGATAATTTTTGGGCTGAAATCTAAAATTAAAGCATATGTAAATCTCAATTCTACCACACTACAGAAAGTGTGAACTAAATGTCTATCCTTTGAATATTCTTAGGGGCATAGAAGTTTTCGATCCAGCTGATATTTGTGATTTCCCTTCATCCAAGCATATGAGATCTTATAAACAGGTTGGATGACAAATAAACATCACTGTGGAGCCTACGAAGGTTTTAATGTCGAAGTCATTATTCTACTGTTTCCTGTGGCATGGTCCACTTAAGCTTTGGATATACTTCAATTTTAGGCCCAACCTTAAAATGAGTGAAAAAACGGCTGGGAAAAAACGGATGGACTGTGTGGATAAACCACAAACATTCACGGCCCAATAGAGTTTACTCATTAGGATAAGAGGTGTGCAGTCCAATTTTGGAAATCTCAACCGTCCTATTGGGGCCAAGCTTGGTGTTTGTGAGAAATTCACTCCGTCCATCCATTTTTTTAGCTCATTTTAAGACATGTGACTGAAAATGAACTGGATCCAAGACTCAAGTGGGCCGCACTAAAGGAAAAGGTGGGTAGGGAAATTCCTACCGTTGAAATCTCCTTAGGGTCCACAGTTTTGTTTATATGCCATCCATACCATTCATAACTCCCCCGGAAAAAAATCCTGGCTCCGCCCCCTGCATGCGGCGGTCCGACGGTATGTTTCCCTTCGCTCCAACAATATTCCACAATACCCTTCTTCTCTTCCTGGCCCATTTTCCGGCCAAATTCAGGTTTACAGGGTCTGTAATCGATCGATCTGAGCCGTTCACTGCCTCTGGGAAGGGTTTAAGTTGTACATATATATATTCTTTCTTTCTGGGTCAGCTTTCAATGCTTCTTTGAGTATGTAGGTGCGGTATTATTGGAGCGATGCATAAGTTTGGGTTTGAGCGGGTGTAGATTGCTGGCTCCAAATTGGGGTTTGAGGGTCGGTAATCTCCCAATCTAGTTAGCTAATTGTACTCTTGATGGATCAAAGGTCTTGCCTCTTGGTTTGGCTAGCTATTCATTAGTTATTGAGAGGTCTGAGGGTTGTTTTATCGAAACTCAGCCTATTTGTTTCAGGAGTAGCCTTTGTTCGGTTTAGGTGGGGGTGTCAAGAGGCTAAAAAATGAAGCAAATCCATATCTCAAGTGGACCACGCCACTAGAAAACAATGATCATCGAATGCACATGATTAAAAACTTCCTAAGGCCCACCATAAACCTGTTGATTAGGTCACAGAGACCTGGATGGAGGGTCAACGCAGATATCAGCTTGGTCCAAAACTTTTGTGGCACAAAAAGTATTTAATTGTCATTCAACAATATTTTCTGTTGTGTGGTCCACTTGAGATTTGGATCTGCTTCAGTTTTGGTCCCCTACCCTAAAATGATGTGGAAAAATGGATGAACGGTGTAGATATACAACATATATACTGAGGTAGGTCCCACCATAGTGGCAACCTAGCGGAAGACGGTCATGTCCCGAGCTGACTGAATCAGTACCAATGTTGAATCCACTCCATACATAAGGTGAGAACCATTACTTGGACGGTTCCAACATAAGTGAGGCCGATAAAAAACTCATATGGTCCACAAGAGGAGGAACAATGAAAACTTGCTGCCAAAACTACTTAGTTCATACAGTGTGATCTGGCTGAGTATTATATCAGGATTATTTTTGTAGCCTTTCTTCATCCCAGTGAGCCACACTTGATTAATGGGTTTGATGAAAGATAAACAGCATGATTGCCCTCACACAATCTTACAATTGGCATTTCATCCACATTGTTCTACCGGGTGTAGCCCATCTGTGTTGTGGATCTAGCTGATTTTTAGCCTCAGGACCTTAACATCGAGGAGAGAATCTGATAGACGGGGTGGATTTGTCGTTGTAGAAAATGGTGGGTCCCGCAGTTTTGGATGTTTTCATGTACGCGTAAAAAGTAAAAGAGGCATTGTAGAGAGGAGGTCAGTACCTGATCCATCCGTATATTAATTTAACCCTTGACTGCTCTTTCTTTCTGAGTTCTGAGTCTTCTGACGCGTGAAGACCGGACCTCACATGACTCTCTGCACTCCCCCTATAAGACGCCAAAAATATATTACTCATGCCACATAAATAATGAGCTCTTTCTCATCTCCGACTTCGGCTCCTGCATAGATCGCCGACCGTTGGATTAAAGAAATAATTTGAGATTAACCGGTTTTAACAGTTCGGCAAGAAAAATGATAAAATAATTATAATAATAATAATAAATTAAAGTTTTTATTTTTATTTTTATTTTCTTAAAATAATCTCCCCACTTCTTTCCACACCCAACTTCTACCTTGTCTGGTTTGTCTCTCCCAAAACAGTCTTTCTACAAGTTGTTGACAACAATAAATCAGTGGGTGATAACTTCGGAGCCAAAAAATAAAATAAATTGGCCGGACCTACAACTCAAGTGGGTCACACTACACAGAGAAATGGGGATGGCATGCCGACCGTGGGTTTGTGTGAAAATACAAAAATCAACTTGATCTATAACTCAAATGGGCCAACACATGAACATGGAAGCTTTGTGCATAATTTTTTGTTCTTCCCATTGCTATGGCCCATCTATTGAATTAACACTATACATATACGGTGAACATAAGGGTTCTCACCTAGTGGACGGAGTGGACATATAAAACATAATGGCTGATAGCAGTATCAGAATCCTCCCCAACACCTATCAAACACCCACCACACCAAGTGTAACAATAGGAATCCAGAGCCCAACCATAGGTTCGTGTGTGGGCTCATTACAGTGTGTCTTTCATGAAAAGATATAATCAAAATGGTGAAGCTAAGAGACAAAAACTGGGAACACTCAGCCAGGCTATACACTGCATGAACTTAGAGGTTCTAGGAATAAGTTTACATTGTTCCCATTGGTGTGGTCCATGAGTTTTTTTAATCGGTTATTCTTTTGTATGTCCGTAATGTATATGTTTTATCCACACAGTCATTCCATTTTGCTGGATCATTTTAGAGCACGAGCCCAAAAACATAAAAAAAAATTCACTGCTCAAGTGAACCACACCATGGGGAACAATGGGAATTGAATGCTACCATTGAAAACTTCCTGTGAGTTATGGAAGCTTTTAATCAAGTTGACATTTGTGTTTTCCCTTCAACTAGGTCTACCAAACCTTATGAATACATTGGATGGCACATAAACATCAGGTCTAGGAAGGTTTTAATGTGATGTCATTATCACCATTGCTTGCTGTGGTGTGGCCCACTTGAGTTTTGGATCTGCCTCCTTTTTGGGCTCATGCCTTAAAGTGGTCTGTTAAAATGGATGGACAGTGTGGATAAAACACCTACATCATAGGGGCCCCACAGAACCCCTGCTTCTTCTGATAACAATAACTAACTGGTGAGAGGTGAATGTTTCAATTATGGCGTGACTCACTTTTTTTGGATCTAATTCAATTTGGGTTTCATGTCCTAATATGAGGTTGTGGAACTAATGGATGGAATGGATTTCTAATGGAGATTGTAGTGGGCTATATAGAGCTTTCATACTAAAGTTGGTACCATCTGGATGAGTTATAGGAGGAGCCGTCGGTTCGTGGAATTTTCTTTTTTTAAAGAAATAAATATTATTGAGAGATGCTCAGGTCGATTGATCTAGATTATTTATCAGGTCCAGTGGCCTCAAATATGGTGGTCGTAACTACCTGACCGGTGGCATCAAATATGGACCACCATTTTTTAAGAAAAATGTCCAACCAACGATTTGATTGGTCTATCTACTAGCTCCCACACCATGGATTACCTATGATTCTAAATATTCACTCCTATCAGGCAATCCTGACAATCCGATTCATAGGTAGGAAAAAGGATGGCTTTATATAGAAAATAAGGCTGAATTTATGATAATTTGATCATCAGATCAGTCTCAATTATGTATGATAGCCCTAGAAATTTGTTCTAGACTTAATGGACAGTTTAGATTAATTTAGTGGACGGTCAAATTTATCCAATGCAACGAAGAGCATTTGCAATATTATTTATTTATTTTCATCTTAATTGATTTTAGCAACCGCCAAAGTCGATTGATTTAAAAAATACCCATTTAAGGTTAGTAACTGAGTACTGACGCTCGAGGCTTAGCCGCGACTGACGTGAAACCTCCTCGTGAATAATTAATTAAAATAAAAGGGAGTGCGCAGGAAATGCTCTCTCTCTCTCTCTCTCTCTCTCTCTCTCTCTCCTGGCAAAAGCTAGCTTCTGTCAGACCATTTCTAGCCTCCCCCCCTCTCTCTCTCAAACAGCCCCTTTTTACTACCCTTGCCCACTTTTTATCTCTCTCTGTCCAAAATGTAACCAGGTCCCATCAAAAATAAAAAAAGGGTGAAGAAACAAACCCTCCCAAGCTCTCTTGCTCTGGCTCTCCCAACCATGGAAGCTCTCAGCTTGCTCAAGTACTGGAGAGCAAGTTCCGCTGCTAACGTCCGCAACCCAACCACCACCACCACCACCACCACCACCACCATCTCAGTGGAAACGGACGAAGACGACGACGATGAAGGCCCTTTCTTTGACCTAGAGTTTGCAGTGCCCGACGACGACGACGACGACGAAGATGATCAAGAAAACATAGACGAAGACGAACAAGTGGACGGTTCCGAGGAGACGGACGGAGAGAGAGAGTTCGACTTGGCTGTATCGTCCGGCACGATCCAAGAACGGACCGATCCGAATCTCTCCCTCTCCCCTTCGGACGATCTCTTCTTTAAGGGAAGGCTCGTGCCGCTTGAGCCTTCCTCCCTTGCCTTTAATCCATCGGAGCCCAACTCCAAGCCCCAGTTCCCCGTCTCCTTGCTCAAATCAGCCACCAAGTTCCGCATCTTCTTGCTAGGGTTTAAGAAGCCCAAACCCACCGCTGAGACGAATGACGCTGCACCAGCTCCCAAGCAGCAGCAGCCGCAGAACAAGCTTTTTACCGTGAAATTCAAGGTTGAAGAGGTCCCAATCGTTTCTCTCTTTACTAGAGACAACAGCTCTAGGGGGCTCCGGCAGTAAAAACCAGCAGCAGCAGCAGACGGTGGAAGATGTTGTCTCCGACGACGGTATGTCGGCTTCTGAGGCGAAGCATTTTGCAAAGGATGTTGTACACAAGTATCTGAAGATGATAAAGCCGCTCTACGTTAGGGTTTCTCGCAAGTACGGAGAGAAGCTAAGATTTTCCGGGCAGCTGAGTTTAGGCTCAGGAAAGACATCTGCAATGGCGAACAACGGGGGAGCACCAGCCGCTCAAGGAGAAGTGGAATCCATGCCAGAAGCAGCAGCAGCAGCAGCAGCAGCAACAACAACAACAACAACAACAACGCCGGCGCCTCCTGCTGCTCCTACTAACATTAGTAAGAATCAGAAGCAAGGGAACCTGCCGGCGGGTTTGCGCGTTGTCTGCAAGCACTTAGGAAAAAGCCGATCAGCATCAGCTGCAGTGGCTGCAGTGGCACCATCACCCTTGCAGGCTCAGCAGAGGCGAGACGATTCGCTTTTTCAGCAGCAGGATGGGATTCAAAGTGCCATTGCTCACTGCAAGAGGTCCTTCAATGCTTCTAAAGGTAATCCAAGCAGAAGAGGGGTTTTGTTTGTTGTTTGTTTGTTTGTGTGCCCTCCTCGTCATGGTATCCGTCTCAGGACTGTTCATATATATATATATATTATATATATATATATATATATATATATATATATATATATATATAGTTTTCAATTTTCAATATCCCTCATCCTTTTATGCAGAGGTGGAGGAGCGTTCGTTGCCGCGTTCCGTGAGCGATACCTCTGCTGAGAAGTCGGGCGATGGTCTGCTTGAGAAGTTCGGGAAAAGGGAAAGAAGCTTGCATTTGAACGCCTTTCAGATATGAAAAGCCATATGGGTCTTTTATCAGTTTTTCGAATTAGAGCTTTCGTCCGCCTATAGCGAGATGGTAAGAGCTAGAGAAGTCCGTGTAAAAGAAAGAAAGAAGACGAAGAAGAAAATCATTGAAAGAGTAGGTAAGTAGATAGGATTTCTATGTTTTGTAAAGGAATGATGAGATGAATGAAGAAGAAGAAGAAGAAGAAGCATGAGGTAGGTAGTTATATGTAATTATGTAAGAAACTTTAAATGCAAGAGAAGAAAGGAATCATGTGGAGGGAAACATGGTCTTCTCTTTTAGACCAGCAAATCTTCAAAGGAGGCTTTCATCTTCATCGTCTTTTTCTTTCTTTCTTTCTCTCTGCAAATCAACTGCGCGACGAAAATGCTCTGTTGGGAAAGTGACGACAAAGACCCTAAAACGTTAGAAATTAAAAAAGGAAAAAAAAAAAGAGTATCACAAACTCCTCGTTTATGGCGAACACATCGATGTGGACGCTCCCCCCTCTCTCTCTCTATCGCGTTGTAAGGACGTGAGAGATGGGATTTGTCTGTTTGTGGTGGCTCCCTCATCGCCTACCAGATATTCCGAGGGCGAATTGCACCGACTTGTTCTCTTCTGTAGCACCCTCATGCGTTTTAAATCGGAGTCGAGCAGCGGGGCCATGTGGATTCTTTGGAATAGGACCCCTTCCACAAGATCGTCTACTTGTGTTTATCATCCTAGCCATTTAAAAAGTGGAGTTGGAAATCGTTGACCATTTTCCTACATGGCTAGGACCATGTTGCAACCTCCCCCCCCCCCCTCTCTCTCTCTTTTCTTTTTTTTAATGGACCCGCATCATGGTTGGTTTGAATCATCCATGGGACATGTGCGTGACCCGACTTGAGGAGATCAATGCCGAATCTGTGCACAAAAGGCCTTTTCATTTCTAAGTGGTGAAGTAGGACTAACACATTTCTCTCGAAAGGAGCT